>CM060443.1:92527092-92529592 GCA_030545235.1 Helianthus tuberosus
AGCTGGGGATGGAGGAAACTCTTATCTATCCGTTCGAGCGTTCGTTCATTTTTTTGGATATCTATTCGAAGTGGCCGCCAAACTAATGTATGGAGTGACAATTGGTGTACATGCAGTCCGATTCGGTCATTCATCTCCCCTAGAGCTATCGCTAATGCTGGTTTTTCTTTAAACACAACGGTGGCCGATATTGTTTCGGAGGATGGCCAATGGTTATGGCCCCAGGCATGGTATGATCTTTATCCAGTCCTTATAAACATCGGTTCTATTCAGATTACCCCTAATACGAATGACCGGTTTTGCTGGAAAGACTTGGAAGGTAATCTTCAAGTATTTAATTCTTGGGAGGTTTGGAATTGTTTGCGGAATAGACATAATAAGGTCTTATGGACCAACTCGGTTTGGTACAGCCAATGTATTCCTCGATATTCGTTTCACTTGTGGTTGGTTATCAAAAACAAGTTGAAAACGCAAGACAGTATGGCCATTTGGGAAGCGGGTAGTGCTACTAATTTGCGACTTATGTGTTGCCCTTTATGCAAGTTTGATCGTGATTCAAGAGATCACCTGTTTTTTCAATGTTCCTATGCTTCAGAGGTTTGGAGATTGGTCAGGAATATGGTCGACATGGAGAATGTTACGGATACATGGGATTCAATCATGCAATGGATGGAGCTTAATACTAATTCTAGAACTATGGATCATATTATTTGCAATATTCTGGTGGCGGCTTCCACGTACTTTGTTTGGCAGGAAAGAAATAACAGGTTATTTTCCCAAAGTCAGCGGAGTGCTAATGTGCTTGCTAAGGTTATCATAGATACGGTGCGGCTCAGAATAATGGGTTTCAGGTTCGGTAGAGACCCGAAACAAAAGAAGATCTTGGACAGATGGCTGATCTCGAAGAAGAACATAGAGGTTGATCCCGGCTAGAGCGGTCGTTTGTTGTTTTAGTCTAGTCTGAGTTCAGGGTTGTGTTTTAGTCTGGTTGTTATGTTTGTTTTTTGGTTGTGATTTTTTGTCGGGTTTGTTGGTTTTTGTGGTCCTAGTCTTGGTATGCCAAGTCTAGTAGTGTGTATCGGCTTCTCGATGCACCCTGTTTTTATTATTTGGTTGATATAAAATTTCACCGGGGTAACCCTTTACCCAAAAAAAAGCTTGCCTCTACCGTCGCAGACGAAGAGGTCATAAAATTATTTGCTTCATTATAACCTTCGCGCACCTCCTCATCTTCCGAGTCCAGCTGGTCCTTGTGAGCCTCGCTTGTTTGACCTGAATGCACTCCATCTTTCCTTAAAACATCAAACGGATTTTTGGATATGACAATAGATGGAGTAGCCGATTTGCTAGTCCCCCCATGTGGTTTTGGTCCAATCGGCCTATATTCAAACTTCTGCTTCTGTTTATTTACAGGAAACCCTTGTTTCCTAGCCATTTTCCTGCGTTCCACATCCATAAACCCATCTTTATCCACAACCGGTTGATTCACTTGCTTCCGATCATAGTTCCCCTCATGCTGCTTCTGAATGGTGACCGGCCCCTTTGGAGCCCTCCTAGTCTGTCTCGGGCATGTATCATCTGAATGACCAAACACCTGACAATGAGCACATCTAAGAGGACTCCATTCATATTCTACCGACAATTTCACTTTAATAAAACCTTCCCCCTCTAGCTCTGGAACCGCAATAACTATCTCCTCCTTAAAACCATTTTCAGCTGAAATTTCTACTAGAGCTCTCGCATAGCTACTCCTTCCCCAGGTATCCGTGCACATTGATGAAGTGTACGAGTCCAACATCTTCGGCTCACCAATAGCCGTAGCAATCATACTCAATCCATCCTCCGTATACGCAGCAATCGGGCCATCATGGATTTTGACCCACACTTGCAACTTCTTTACTTCCTTCTTTTCTAACTTTGAGGTAGGAGTCCAAATATTCAAAAACATAGGCTGAGATCGGATAATCCAAGGACCTTCTTTAAGAACATTCAACATTCCAGCTTCATCAGCAAACTTAAAGAAAAAGAACCCATTAGCATTCATCATTGATTTCTGTAATCCAAACCTCTTCCAATGGTTCCTCACAAAATAATCCACAACCGGGTATGCAACTCTGTCCCCTAGAAAGTAACCATACAGAGTGTTTGCTAACTTTTCTTGAACTGCTCTGACCGACTCACGAGGAAGTACCACATCACAACCCTCATACATAACAGGACTAGCAAGAGTTCTGAAATTTACCTTAACGGACTTGGCAAAACTGTCAAAGGACATTGTAGGTTTTCCGCGATCAACCGGAGGAAACAACCCATCTGTTAAATCATCACCCATACGTAACCCTCCAGCCAACCAAACTTCGTAACCCTAATCTGATCAACACAGTGAAAATGAACTACAAATCGGCGGACACAGGTCAAAGAACTTACCCAAAACCTGGACAATACTCAGCACCGATGAACACTTGATGAAGATGGAATGCCGAACCCTAATCTGAAGTTG
>CM060443.1:92532092-92577092 GCA_030545235.1 Helianthus tuberosus
ACAGAACTGAGATTCCATAGGCCGAAACGAAGCCCTTTAAAGGTAGAATTAGGAGTCTAAGCCATGCATTTAGCCCGATTGCTATACACCCTTTTTAGCACTAGACTGACATTCTCATTTCGCTTGTTCAGTTCAACAGAAGCCGGTACTAATCAAGCACAATTTAGCCCTATGATTGAATTGTGATAGTTGGATTCCCTCTTCCTATAGCTACGACTGGCAACCCTTATAGTCAGTTTTTACTCCCTCTTTTAAGGTCGAGACTATCTAAAAATCAGTATGGTCTAGCTAGTTCTCACTTCCGAGCTCTAACTCCTTACTTTCTTTCCCACCGTAGAACTAAAATCAAAAGGGGAATCTCCCCTTGGTCCGCTTTCTCTCTCTGGGGTTCATTCTGTTCGTACACATCTGATCCTTCTTTCTCAACCTTTAACTTCTTCCGATCCTCTTTAAGTAGGAAGTGCGATCTGAAGGCCTGGGTTAAGCAAATAGATTTCTTCAATGGTAGATTCCACTCCATTCGCTTGTATTGCGCTCTACTGGCTCTAAGACCCAACATTCTAGGAGTTACCTACACTCGCTCGCTCCCTTTCATCCGATAGAGAGTTTGAATTCAGTGATTTAGGAGCACAAATGTACTATCGGGAGAGGGCAAAAGCAAGGCTATATTCTGGATTGGATCTGCACGAATTGGTCAACCGGAATATGGAATAGGAAACTCTCCCCTTTCATAGCTCTTGGGCCTATTCTATTCATTTCAGGAGAAAGTCAATATCCTTAGTTGCCTTGTCTCTGCATTTAGGCCCCCCTTTTCAGCCCTAGACTGGGTAGATTCTTTTGATTCTTCAATGAAAGCCTTCATGAAAGCTGCAACAGGATAAAGGATATCCTCTCTTCTCGCTCTGTCTGCTTAATGCCTTCTATTGAATCGATTGGTGCCATTTCTTCTCTTGGAGACAGGGCAATAGATTCATCTTGTCCTTGGTTTGTGAAGGGAATGAAGTAGGGTAGCCAAAGCCCCCAACAAAGGGATAGGGCAATCCTTCCCAAGAGTAGGGGGATCTCTTGTGCAAAGCAAAGACAGGTACGTGCTAGCAAAGAAGGGAAGTGGCAAGGGGTTGAAAAGAAGAACAAAGAAGAGAAAGTTAGTACACAGAGTCTTCCCCTGCCTAATTGATCTAATAATAAAGAAGTAGGCTAAGTAAAATAGAAAGTGTGTGTAAACAATAAGTAGTGACTTGCTTTATGAGAGCTCAGTTTCTAAGACGAAGGCTAAGAATTCTCTACTAGAGGGATTGAAAAGATCGAGGGTAATTTCTGAGTCTTGATGGACCTTTCTTATTATAGGCCAAAGGAATAGCTAAGGACTTCTTCCCTCATTCTCATCAAATTGGGGTAGCTCGGGAACTATAGAATCTCTCAGGAGTTGAATAAACTCTTTTATGCTAGTGTAATTGGGAAGCATGATAAGCCCGTACTCCACATTCTAGCTTCATCCTTGGTTTTCAAAGAAAGGAACTGATAGAAGAGAAAGGTAAGATAATTATTTATGGCCTTAACTGAAAGCGGGGGAGGCCAAGGTCTACATACAGGTCTTGGATCAATAGAATCCTCCAATTGCTAGAGAAAGAATATCGGGATTAGTCTCCTTGCCATTGCTACCGTCTTTGAAAGTCTAGCTATCCTCTTCTTTTCATGCTTAGTTATTCTGCATTGCTCCTTTTTCTGATCTTGCTTTCTTGCCTTATAGAACTGACCTTTGTCCCCTCCTTCCGGTTTTCACATCACTTAAAGTCCATTCCTTTCTCTTGCCTAGTTCTAGGCTTAGACGAAAGAGCTCATTCATAGATTCCATCTTTCTAGCATTTCATGTCTTTCTTCCTTCAACTCTAATTCATGCCATGAATTGTTAAGTCCTTCTATAATAGCTATTGCCTCTCTTCTCACCTCCCCTAGAGCTATTGAATAATAATCCGAGGCTCACTCGCTGCCCTAAGCCCTACAGTTCCTTCGCTTACCGCCTAAGATGAATCTATTGCCTCCCCTCCCTCCACGAGTAGATATTTAGTATTGAATAGTGTCAAACCCAATCCCAAGCAATAGTCAAGAAGAAAAACTCAGGACTTGGAAAGAAAGGCAGAGACAGGGAAAGCTAGGGTGATAACCCAATCCTCAATGTCGTTTAGGCTCTCCAGTTCAGTTGGTTGTCCGCCGCTTTTCTTTCCCATGCCGGGTATGGCCTTATGGGTAGCAGCCTCCCACAGAGATGCCTTTGTGGTCACCTTCTATTCTGCTTGTTGGAAGGTTTGTCCGGGCCCGGGTCAACCCACCCTCAACTGAGAATCATGAGAAGCAGTACTGGTTGAAGGATCGGCTTTGGAACAGGCCTATGCACGGTCTCTCCACTAAGCTTTGATCTACGCGCGCTAGCTTTCTCGGCGACTAATACCCTTCCGCGGGTCTTTCGTTCATTCCCTGTGGTCTCCGGTAAGTTGTCTATAGTTCACTTTCGTGTATGGCCCTGCTCTCTCTTCAACTTAGTTATTAGTACTTCAGAGTGGTGCTGACTCTCCGGCTTGGTTATTGAATGAATCTTATGCTTGTCAGGTCCACATTTGGGTCTTCTCTTGCCTATCGTCCACTTCGGTGACTCCAACCCATAAACATGAACTTCCGGAGTCCCTATCTAATAGTTACCCCTCTCTTACTGACTAAGGCTAAGGTGGTGCCAACCAAAGGTGCAAGAAGTTCTCACATAAATAGACGTTTGAATATTAGCTCAGTAACATCATTCTCTTATGCCAGCTCTACCTCAATTCCCTTCTTAGCCTCAACAGCTAAAGCATCCCTTTCTGCAGCTCCAGGAACAGCAGAAGAATCTGGAGTTTATGATTCCGGCAGGAGAGGTTCTTTTATAGCTCAGCAGGAATGGTTTATGCTACTATTTTCAGTTACTGAGAAACCTTTCCAGTTGAATTAAGAGGACATTCCTATACTGTAACTAGAGAAAGAAAAGCTGGTGAATGCCTGACTGGTGAAGCCTTTATCTGAGACTTATTCAGCTCTTGCTAAACAATTCGTCATCCCTCCATCTATGAATGTCTTTCAGGCATAAGAACCTGTCGGAGGCCTCTTCCAGTAGATAGTAAGGAATCAGCTATGGAATAGACTCTGGAGGGAAATCTTTGACTTGATGCCCCACCCGAGCTCTCCATACTCAATTTATCAAGGAGAGTTTTTACCAACCATGCCATCCTAGAACGTTAGCGTACAAGAGGGCATTTCTCAATTGAGTTTGTCACACATGGAATCTCAGATGTGAAAGTTTTCTTCCGGCTGCACTCTAGGTCTCACCTAAGATCCTTAGTCTATCCGAGGCTATCATTAACTGGGGCACGATAGAACCAATGGTCAGTACCTCTTTACTAGGGATGGGGTTCCCTGGATATTGCTCTGGTTTGTGCGCATTAGAAGTAGACATGAGTGGTTGTCTTAGCACGCATCGAAGCATGAAAGACCTTTCCTTTCGCCCTGCTACCGCCGTTCTAAGTTCTTATAACTAAATGAAGTTAAGACTAAAGTTTTGGAACTGAAGTTTGCAGCTTTTTTTAGCATAGCTTAATAAAAATCCGTCCTTCGGCTACCTTGTATCAAGGGTAGAGATAGGAAGTAAGTCAAAGGTAGATCAACAAAAGTCTTAGTATGGGAAGAGTCAGAGCGAGGGGAGAGACTTTCTAAATGAAGGTTAGTCTAAGTAAGGAAATGGGCACTCTGCTCACATCGAAGTAACTGCTGTCTCCCTTATGGTCGATGTTCTCTCCTCCCATCCTCTCCTCTCCCTACTGGTCGCCGAATAGAACTCTTCTTTGCCATTCTGGTTAGCTTAGGGCGGTCGAACTCTCCCCTCCTCTCCTTAACAGTCGAGTGATTTCTCATTCTCTCTCCCTCTTTCTATAGATAAGCGGGTTCTTCGATCATTCAATGAAATAGGTTCGTTAAAGCCAATTGATCAAATTCTGTTTTAGATTCCTATTCCACTCCAACCAGTGCAGAACTCTTAACCTTTCTAGGACCCTCTCTACGGCAAGGTGTTGCTCTACTCTTTACACTTGCTCCCTCGTGTATAGTGGTTGAGTTCTTCACCTCACGGTTTGGCTACCCATCGTTATTCCCTCTCTGTCTAAAGTGAGAGGGGTTCTCTACGCACAGTGTAAGATTCCGGTCTCGTAGGCAGCAGCATTCGTGCTAGCCTTTGCCGTGATTGTCCGTTGTTCCCTTGGTGCCCTGTCATTGATGGTGTAAATCTGTTCTTTCGAGAAAACATGTTGATCTCTTTCCATATCCTATCCCCGGTTGTTGCCCTATCAAGATGTGTCCCTTCTTTTATCCCCTTTTCCAAATTATTAGTGTGACACTTGTGCTCCACACACACACACACAATGCAGGACACTATCTTTTATCAAAGAAACAATGTGTTTTGGTCTCAAAAAATTTTTTATTTTGGTTTTACAATTTCACATTTTGATTCTAATTCATTTTCAAGCTTTTAATCGCTTTCTGGAAAGTTAAACGCAAACTAATGCGTAAATGTGATCAGTTTAATGCGGCAAACACTCCGGAACAGGGACATAGGCTTAACATACCTTAAATAACTTTTATATAACTTAGAAATAGGTTTTAACAGCTTTGGTGTGTCAAAAACAAGTTTATTCACACTCAGGGACTATTTGCATCAAACTGCGAAAGTCTGCTGATTCACATAGTATCACACATTCCGGAACTTGATCATAAGTTAAACATGCCCTAAATATCCTTTAAATAGCTTAGAAATAGGCTTTGAGGTGTTTGGTGCGCAAAAATAAACTTATTTGATCAATAGGTACTAAAAGCGTCAAAAAGTGCATAAGTTTGCATTTTCGCGCATAACTTACGTTCTGAATATATCCGGACATCCAAAAATTTATGTAATCATTAAAATATTTTATTTTAGTGATTGACTTGATAAAATCTCATTCGTCGCATAATTTGGATCGTTTTTCGCGTCCGTTCGTGTTTCATCGTAATTAAATGAACAACGCAACCGTACGACCAAACGAACCGACATCTGAAATATTTTTGAGTATATTTTAAGTTCCCTATAGTTTAACTTCATTTTAGAGCCTTAAAGTGGGGTTAACGGGGCTTAAACGTGCCAAAACGCATCAAAAATCAAGTTTGAAGACACAGGGGCCTGTTCTGCCAAGTTGTGAAAGTTACTGCCAGCTAACAAACACCATACGGACCGTATGGGGACCTTTACGGTCTGTAAGGCCTCCCCAACTCAGCAGAAACCATTTTTAATAAAACCCAGCAACTCCTTGGTTTTGCACATGGTTTCCTTGATTCTATGGGCTGGTTTTGGACTCCCCTAGTTTACCAAATCAGTGGGTGCAAGTGTAGGGTTGAGATTAAAGCAGAATAAAGAAACGATCCTAACGGTTCTTGTTTTCCTATAAATACCCAACCCAATTGCCCTCAAACTCACACCTTGATCTGATTGCTTTCAAAGTTGAAGTGATTCCACTTCATACCTGAGAATAATCAGGTCAAACTTCCATTCTTGGACCTTTTGTAAGTCCTCTTTCGTTCTTTTATGCGTTTTTAGCATGAAAGTCAAACTTTGTTAGACTTTCTGCATTAACCAGTTTATGGTCAACACGAAGTTCGTTTGAACTTCGCAACGTGAGCGTAAACACGATGGTTATAGTCCCTTGTGATTAACCTACTGATTACCACGTTGATTAGGTGTAGTGACGAGTCCTTGTTTCGGCCAAAATGCGTATTCACGCGTATTTTGTAACCAAACTACTCTTGGGTATCAAAACCGTTTGTTTTGATATCAAACCTATTTTCTAACTTCGTTAAACATGTTTTAAACATGTTTAGCTCGTCACTTTTAGATTAGTGCTTGTGTAGAGTCGTAAGTCAAGCGGTCTTAACAACCGATTAGACTTCCGAACCCGACCCATTTGGTCGATCATTAGGATCCGACCAAACATGTAATATGACCATAGTTGTATAGGGAATAACCTTTCGAGGTTTACCTTATGGTCACTTCGTTTAGTTAGTTGTATGATAGGTAGTTTATATGCCTTAGGAAAATGACCAAAATACCCTTTTTCGCATAATTTCATTTTAAGCATATGTAACACATGTTTTGACATCTAAACTGATTATATAACATAATTAGATATGTTAAGGCATATAATACTTGTCATAGGACTAGTTAGGCTTCTCGAACAAGCTTTCGCGCGAATGACGCATTAAAGTAGCATAAGCTACCTTAATGGGTCGTGATGGGTTGCAAGCACTTAGGTTGTTAGGTTTCAATTTAGAATGTAGGCTTTGTTAAACCATTTCACATGAGTTCCAACACTCATTTGGTTTACAAGACCTCATTCTACCCGATCTTCCGATTTAGGTGTCGATTCCCTAATATAGTATATGTTACCCTAGGAACCGCTTCAACATTTGAACTCTTGGTCTTTTGAGCTTTGTTATACCCTTTGAACCTGGACTATACGCAACCCCAGGCGAGTACATAGGTCCCCTCTTTTACTGTTTTCAAATGTTTTGGGGTGATTCATATGTGTAATCGATCTGTTTTCAATTTGTATGGCATATATGTGTTCACTAAGTGCTTTTATGTGTTTATTTCCGATTATGCAAACTCAATGTTTTATCCTTAAGTGATCTGCCTATCTTCATAGTTAGATTCATACAGGATATTTGAAGTACAGTCTTAAGATCTTCCTATCCTCATAGTAAGACTTTTAAGAAGTACTTTACAACTCGATGGTTGGTTTTTGTGTAGTTTGTTGGTGATTTAGATAATGAAACTAGATAATACAATAAGCACATGGTGGATACTCCGCTGGTACTTCCTATATATAAGTGTGCTTATTGTATTACCTTTCGTGGCGTTATCCCGAATCACCATTAGGATTTAGGATTGTTTTGATTCAATAATTCAATATGTCAAGAACCCAGGATCCCTGTAGTATCTATCTATCTTCATAGTCAGACTTATATGGGATGTTTAGAGTACTGATAATGAAGTCCTTGATTGGATTCATTGTGTACTTTAATGCATGTTAGATTGAATAATGTGATAGAACCCAAATCCTTATAGCATCTATCTATCTTCATAGGTTGATTCTTGTAGGATGTTTAAAGTGCGGTATATTGGAGTCCTTGATTGGATTCATTGTGTGATTTAATGCGTGTTTACAAGTTGGTACAAATTGTCAATTTATATGTTATGTGGTAGTTGTGATTTAGATAACGAAACGGGTATAATAAAATAAGAACATGGTGGATACGCCGCTGGTACTTCCTATATATAAGTGTTCTTATTTTATTATTCTTGTAGCGTTATCTGGATCACTTTAGGATTTTGTTTACAATTGTTTCGATGTTTGATCATCAAAATCTTTGTAGAATCTCCCATATTTTTATATGTTAGATTCTTAAAAAGATATCTGAAGTATTATCATAACTCATTGATTTGATTTATATAATACTTATAAAAGTTTTGATTTATTTCAAAACAGTTATTATTAATCCTTGATTGGATTCCTAATAACACATTAACAAGTTATTACAATGGTTTAATCAAAATTACAATATAAGGCATAAAATGACTTAGTAATAATCATATTGCCATATACAAACCTATTTTGTCACAAGTTTTCACAACTAAGATTTTAAAATGCAATACTAAATTTTTGCCATTCTTTGGCTTCAAGATTTATTTTCAAACAACAGCTCTCGTAGTTGGTAAAGTATTGCAATAACAAATGTTTGGCCATTTACTTGGCTAATAAAATCTATGTATTCGCCGGCATTTTTATGCTGACTGTTTTCGCATATGTTTTAGGTTTTCAACTATTCAAGCATGCAACGCATAGGACTGCATTCGGGCCTTAGACTTCCAAAACAAAAGAACAATTACATGTATTCTTTGTTTGTAAAACGATGTTAATAATATTGAAACAATTTAGTACCAGTAGTTGTGAGCAATTTGTAACGTGACTCCCCGATATTTCTGTCGCGTGTTGATATATTACGCGATTCGGGTGTTACAGATTGGTATCAGAGCACTGATTATCGGGAATTAGGTTATTAGCATGCCTTAAACCTAGTCTATAACCTTCCTAGGACCCGAGCATGAGTAGACTTAGGACTTCTTTCCTAATCCTCATCCTTATTCGTGCCACAACTGCTCTATGAATTACAAATCATCTAACCTTAGATGATTTATTCTGAACCTTAGGCTTTATGCCTTGAGGTATTCCTTAAAATGTTTTCTCAAATCATTTTCATTAAAATAGTTTCCAAAATGTTTTCTTAAATGTTTTTCTCAAAATGTTTTCATCAAAATATTTTTCTTTTCTAAATGTTTTCTCAAATGTTTTTGTCAAAATATTTCGCAAACATGTTTTATCTCAAACAATTTGTATCAAAAGATTTCTTAAATGTTTTCTTCAAACATTTTTCATCGAAATCTTGGGTTTTAATAATGTGAATACATGCAATCTGGAAGGGTGGATGCCTGTACCCCGAGTTTTCTATCTAAGGCTAGAGTGTTCATACAAATCCGCATTATCGGACCAGTCACTCTTACCTGGGAACTCTTAGGGTGAGTGTCCACTTATAGGCTAAAGCATTATAAAGACCTATCCATCTTGACCCTACCGAATGATTTCTAAACAACCTTTGCAACCCTACTCATTCATGTTACCCTCAGTAATGTGTTTGCTCTTTATGACAATCGAAGCATCTTTTCCCAATACCATTTCATATGTTTGATTCGATACAGTTGAAATGAATCTCATTTCATTTCACGACTCTGCAAGACTCTATATTATTTTCAAAATATTGCTTTTATCTTAAAAAAAATTTCAAATTTTTACCATTTGGATGAGAAATTTTCAAAATTTCAACACAAAGTTTCTTTATTTTAAAATTTTAATTTAAAAACATTTTTGTCTTAAAAGAAGTAAATTTTTAACAGGTAAAAAATTTTATAATACAAACCATTAACTCGGTTTGTATTCTCTCATCCAAAAATATTCCAAAAGTTTATTTTCAAACAACTCTAGTTTCAAAACAAAATCCACAACACCATATATTCTAAGTATAAGAACAAGACCAATGAACAAAATTTTACTAGACCAAAGTTTTCACAATACAATAATGTTACAAACTCATAAATCTAACTTTTGATTTTCTCTATAGCTGAATTTTCAAAATGCCTCCTCAACGAGATACACAACCTCAAACTAATGAAGAAGTCGCAGCCCTTGTCGCTCAGCAAATGGCTGCAGTGCTTCCAGGCGTAGTAACCCAGATTCATCAAATATACAACAAAAATGCTCAATGTAATTTCAAGACCTTCAATTCAGCCAAACCACTAAAATTTTCTGGTTCTGAAAGAGCAACCGCACTCCTACAATGGTTTGAGAGTATAGAAAGCACATTCCGCCACGTTCAGTGTCCCAGTGAGCGAAAGGTAGATTTCGCTTCGAGTGTCTTTCAAAGGAGAGCACTCACTTGGTGGAATGGTATTATGAGGGACCGAGGTAGCAATGGAACTGACGTGGGAAGAATTTAAGGATCTTATGAAAAAGGAATTCTGCCCACGAAGTGAAATAAGGGCACTTGAAAATGAGTTCTATTATTTAAAACAAGATAGTGGGGAAAATCGTGCCTACACTGACTGATTTGAATAGTTAAGCCTACTTTGCCCCACTATGGTCATACCTTTGGATCGGGTCATTGAGAAGTACATCAATGTTTTACCTGACCCTGTCCAAGACATTGTCACTGGCAGCCAACCTGCAACGCTTAGGGAGGCTAAGGAATTAGCTGCTATCTTGACTGACTCACAGGTTAGAAAAGGTAAGTTATTTCAACAAGGAGACAAGAAACAAGACACCGAATCCGTTATCGAAAATTCGAGAAGATCAAAGGCCAAATCTTCTAAAAGTTCTAGGAAGCGCAAGGCTTCAAAGAATTTTACAATTCCTGCACCTGCTCCACTGAACTCAGTACCCTCTAAGGGATTTTATCGTGGGAAGCAACCTCGGTGCAATCAATGCATCAAATTCCCCTTGTCGCCAGTGTACAATTTGTAGTTTATTTGGACATCTAGCTGTGACCTGTTGTATCCAGAATCGAGCAGCCCCTACTCAGACTCGCCCGAGAGCATGTTTCAGTTATGGTGACTTAAATCATTTCAAGAGAAACTGCCCCAAGCTTGCCAATGCTAATGGACGAGTGTTCAACATCAACGAGGCTCAAGCTAATGATCAAGTGCTTATGATCATTTGAACCTCTAATTTTCCTGTTTATTTTCAAGATCAATGTACATATTTTTAACTATGTTTGTAATGACAATATAAATTTCAAGAAGTTTATTTTTATCTCTGTTATTCAATTTCCAATTTCCAACTCTAAAGTGATTGCACTATGTGTGATTTCAAATTTCATGCTAATTTTGAGGATTCCGTTCTTTAGGAACAAAACCTTATAATTTAGCATAATATGATTGCACTCTGGTGCATTCATACAAACTTGGTAACACTATTAATACAAGTTAATACTGTTTTATGATCATAACATTACATGCATGATTTGTTTATCTAATGTGTATAGTACTGATTATAAATACAATTTGCTATTCCTTCTTAGAAGAGTTTTAGTGCACTGGATCTCAACTCCTCCCCTAGTCTGGCACAAAGACAAAGAAGGAAGAAAGTTTCAGCATGAAGCTTGCTTGGCATGAAGGTTGAAATAAGATATTCTAATACGAAAACAAAGGTAGAAAGCGAATCAGGAAACGCGAAACTGCTCAACTCAAGAACCCTAATTCTCTCTCTAGCTATGGCGACCTCTACTCTTCTTGAAACCCTAGTTTGTTCAGCGTGATTCCTCAAGATTAGATCAGCGATTAGAGGTTCTAACATCTAATTCATAATCTGTTTTGCGGAATTGTTTGATTGTCGACTAGGGTTCTCTGTTTTTAACTACAATCGCGCCCTCACTTTCTGATTCGATCATATTGGATTGATTTGTTGGTCGATCAGCCTTGATTTATCAGTTTTTCTGTCCGATTTGTAAGATTCATGGGTTAGGGCTTCAGCTAGTTTAGGGTTTCGGATTTCTTTATGTTCGTTGTCATCTGGTTCGTGTGGTTTCTTGGTGCTTGCTATATTTCTTCCGTAGGGTTATAGAGAGTTGTCAACTTTGTAATGGATGATCGAATGAAAACTGGTGGAAGGCCGCCACTGACGTATAAAGAGATAGCCGATCGAATTCTGGATGTGGATGGTAACACTGTGCAGCCAAGACGTGGTATAAACATCATTGATGAACTCACAAAGGTCACTTTACCGGTTCAATTGGATAATCTAGGTTCATCAACAACAGGTGTGGATGGAGTGAAGTTGTCGGCCGATCAGGGGAGGTTTGCGAAACCGGCTGTTGAGCGACCGGAACATTGTTGGGATTATCCCAATATGGGAGCCTTTATCAGGTCTGGATGGAATGAATGTGTCGGATGCACAAGGGAAATCACGATATACAGCGGTTGCAAATCCTACATCATTCGCTAACATTGTTAAGAACGCCAAGGAGAATGCTAAGGTGAACTTCAGGGCGATGGAATCTACCGAAACATTTGACGGTGCTGATGTTGTAATTCCGTTGTCATCGGTTCAACAAGTCAATGATAGGTATGCTAACACTTTGTATGGATATTTTCTGGGTAGACGGTTGGCATTTCCTGTGGTCGATTATTTTGCTAAAAACAATTGGGTTAAATATGGTCTGTCACGGCTTATGATGAATGCAAAAGGTTTCTTTTTCTTTAAGTTTAAAACTAAGGAAGGGATGAATCAAATGTTAGAGGATGGGCCTTGGTTGATCAGAAATGTACCGATAATCTTGAAGGAATGGTCGGCTTCTTTAAAGATGGAAAAAGAGGATATTAAAGTTGTTCTAGTTTGGGTCAAGATGCATGATGTGCCGTTAGCGGCATATACCGAGGATGGTCGTAGCTTGGTTGCTTCAAAGATTGGGAATCCTAAGATGTTGGATTCGTATACTGCCACGATGTGTGCTGAGTCTTGGGGAAGAAGCAGCTATGCTAGAGCGCTTATTGAAGTTCAGGCAGAGGCTGAGTTAAAGAAGAGTGTTACTGTTGCAATTCCATCTTTGAATGGTAATGGTCATTCAAAGGTAGAGGTCAAAATTGAGTATGATTGGGAGCCTCTAAGGTGCTCCTCTTGCTGTGTGTTTGGTCATGACGATAGCTCTTGCCCAAAGAACCCTCAGGTTACTTCAAGTGGGGATTCTGGAAAGAATAATGATGATTTTCAGGATGTGGGTGCTAAGAAAAAGAAAGTTAATAGCCAAGGCCTCCATATGAAAAATTAGAAGCCTAAGGTAGTGTACAGACCAGTTGTCAAACCTAAACCAAAATCGTCCTTGAGGAGTCCGATGAATAACCAGGTTTCAACGTCAAACCCATTTGACATTCTTAAGGACGATGATGGTATTCAGGGAGGTAGTACTGTTGGTCGAGTGGAGAAGAAAGCTGCGCAGACTAGTAGTGACAAGCAGGATTCGGATGAGGAGGAGGTCATTGAAGTCTATAATGAAACTAGTGAATTTATGACCTCGGGTATACATTCGTCATCTTCGAGAGCAAAGGCTAGCACCTCTTCCACAAAATTCTCCAATGGATAGATCTTTTTTGGTTCGTGTGAAGGGGTTGCCGGTTTCTGGCAATTTCATTTTTGATGATGGCGGATGAGGATTTTATTTTTGTTTTTTGTATTGTTTCGTCTACTGATGTATAGTAGGCTAGGTTATGGGGTGTCATAGTTTTCCTTGGTTTTTTTCTGTGATTTACATATATGGGGCATGTCCTGTATATGAACTAGTGTGGAACACATCCTCACTACTTGTACTTATTTGCGGTTGTTTTTTAATAGAATCACCGGGGTAACCCTTTACCCAAAAAAATACAATTTGCTTCGTTTGCTGATTTAACGTACTTAGTAAATTAACTTAGCATCCCTAGCACATGATTTGAAAACATTTTTGATATACTTACATTATGATAATAATGTATGATTAATATATATATTTTTTTTTTGGGTAAAGGGTTACCCCGGTGATTCTATTAAAACAATCCCAATAAAGTACAAGTAGTGATGGTGAGTTCCACACTAATTCATATACAGGACATGCCCTGTATATGTAAACAAAACAAAACCAAAATATCTAAGACAACCCATAACCTAGCCTACATTACAGCAAAGTAGGCAAAACCAAAACACGAAACCAAAAATAACGACTCAACCTCCATCATCAAAGATGAAATTGCCACAAACCGGCAAACCCTTGACTCGAATCACAATATGTCTAGCCATTGGAACCCTTTGTGGATGAGTTGCTTGCCCGAGCTCTAGAAGATGAAGGATGTGTTCCCGAAGTCATAAATTCATTAGTTTCATTGTAGACTTCCTCAACCTCCTCCTCATCTGAATCTTGCTTGTCATTAACCTGCTTGGCCTTCTTCTCTATACGACCCACAGTACTACCTCCCTGACCACCATCATTATCCTTAAGGACATCAAAGGGGTTTGACGTTGATACCTGATTATTCATCGGCTTCCTCAAGGACGAAATTGGTTTAGGGTTTACAACTGGTCTGTACACTACCTTAGGCTTCTGATTTTTCATATGAAGACCTTGGTTAGTAGCTTTCTTCTTCTTTGCACCCACAACCTGAAAATCATCAATTTTCTTTCCAGAATCCCCACTCGAAACAACCTGAGGGCTCTTTAGGCACGAGTTATCTTCATGACCAAACACGCAACAAGCTGAGCACCTTAAAGGCTCCCAATCATATTCGATTTTAACCTCCACCATTGAATGACCATTACCCTCTAAAGATGGGATTGCAACAGTAACACTCCTCTTTAACTCAGCCCCGGCTTGAATTTCAATGAGAGCTCTAGCATAACTGCTTCTTCCCCATGACTCAGCACACATTGTAGCAGTGTACGAATCTAGCATCTTAGGCACCCCTATCTTAGAAGCGAGCAAACTAAGACCGTCCTCAGTATATGCTGCTAACGGCACTTCATGCATCTTAACCCAAACTGGGATAGCCTTTATATCTTCTTTTTCCAACTTGACAGAGGCCGACCACTCCTTCAAAATTATCGGAACATTTCTAATCATCCAAGGTCCATCCTCCACCAATTTATCCATCCCTTCCTTTGTTTTGAATTTAAAGAAAAAGAACCCGTTCGCATTCATCATTAGTCTAGAGAGACCATATTTAACCCAGTTTTTCTTTGCAAAATAATCCACCACAGGAAAAGCCAGCCGTTTACCCAGAAAATATCCATACAACGTGTTAGCATACCTGTCAGTGACTTGTTTAACCGAAGACAATGGAATGACGACATCAGCTCCATCAACCGACTCGCTAGATTCCATCATCCGAAAATTAACCTTTACATTCTCCTTTGCGGTGTTCACTACACTAGCAAATGATAAAGGTTCTGCAGCCCCAGATAATTTTGAATTCGAGTTACCAGCCAATGGAGTTGACAAATTCACTCCATAAACACCTGTTTTTGGCGAGAACAGTTTATCCACCTGAACCGGAGCCGTGACCTTAGTGAGTTCATCGATGATGTTGATACCACGTCTTGGCTGAATATTGTTCCCATCAACATCAAGAAATCGATCCGCTATTTCTTTAAATGACAGTGGTGGCCTTCCACCAGGCTTCATGCGTTCATCCATTAAACTGATTCCTAGCAGCCAGAGAAAACAAGCCGCCTGAATAAACCCTAGTAGCCGTCAACCACCAATTAACTTGCCGACAATCAGAATCAATGAGTAATCAGCCGCAAAACCCTAATCGGATGAGTTAGCAGCTGCAAAACCCTATTCTGATTTGTCGCTGAATACCCCGTTTGAAACCCTGATGACTTGTTGCCGACAGAAACCCTAATTCAGATTATCGGCCTCCAATCAGATAACAAATCTGATTATCAACCTACAATCGATTATTGCCTCTTGATAACAAATCTGATAACAAATTGTAACCCTCTTAATAATACCAATCCTGACGAAACCCTAATCTGATTTTGGTTGATTAGCGCCTATGAACGAGTAAATGATTCCTTACCAGAGAAGAAATTTGATTCGTAGACACTAACGAAGATCAATTGAGACCAGGATTGAAAGAAATCGCCTAGGTTTTCTTGGTCGCCATTTTCGCCCAGAGCCCCCCCGTCAAACTAATACGGGTAGCACATGGTTCTTTTGCAATGTATGTATGATTAATATATGTTGCATTCTATCTGTTTGGTTAGTATGAAACATATATAATATTTGTACTAGAATAAAATACCCACTACTAAATTTGTCATATACAAAATAAGTAGTGTTATCATTGCTAGTGTGAAATACAATTCAATTTGACAGATGTTATGTTGTGACAATGTTTATTTGATTTAGACATAAGTTCGACCTTATTATTTGTTTACCCTCGCTTAACAAGAGGAGCTATGTGGACCATGTGACAAAACGAGTAACTATGGGTGCACACTTAATTATGAGAGTCGACGCATGAGAATCATAGTAACCCTTGTTAAGTATGGTGGCATAAAATCTAGAATGATTAAGGTAACGGGAGAAGTATGATGCGATAAGAACACGGTGGATACGCCGATGGTACTTCCTATATATAAGTGTTCTTATTGTGTTATTCTTCAGAACGTTGCTGGGATCATTTGGTGATTTTATGTTATCTTGGACCATTATGTGATTATGTGTTTTAATGTTATTGTGTGGTTATTTTCAATAGATTACAGCAAGTACATTCATTAACTCAAATCGAGCCGACCGGGAGTATATTATGGTGTTAAAGGTGACGATCTTGATGCCATAGGTATGATGACCCGTCTCCTATGCATGAGATGCTCATGGTGCATTGGATGTACCTCGTGGGATGATAGAAACCGCGTACGTGTAGGGCTTGAATGTACACCCCCTTTGTTTGCTAGGAATTACACTAGGAACTTAGTATAACATAGTGCCATACTTAAATGATTTTTGAACTCTAGTCGACTATGACAAGTTTCAAAGGATTGGATACCTTGAGACGCTTGAATATCCCAAATCACATTTGAATTCTCAACACCAAATGATGCTCCGCATCTTTGGGATCTAGCAATCTGCTTATCCATTAGTTGTTTAAATTCGACTCTACGGTCTCCTTCGAATAAATTTCGGGACGAAATTTCCTGAAGTAGGGGAGACTGTGACACTTGTGCTCCACACACACACACAATGCAGGACACTATCTTTTATCAAAGAAACAATGTATTTTGGTCTCAAAAATTTGTTTATTTTGGTTTTACAATTTCACATTTTGATTCTAATTCATTTTCAAGCTTTAAATCGCTTTCTGGAAAGTTAAACACGAACTGATGCGTAAACATGATCAGTTTAATGCGGCAAAGACTCCGAAACAGGGACATAGGCTTAACATACCTTAAATAACTTTTATATAACTTAGAAATAGGTTTTAAAAGTTTTGGTGTGTCAAAAACAAGTTTATTCACACTCAGGGACTATTTGCATCAAACTGCGAAAGTCTGCTGATTCACATAGTATCACACATTCCGGAAATTGAACATAAGTTAAACATGCCCTAAATATTGTTTACATAGCTTACAATAGGCTTTGAGGTGTTTGGTGCGCAAAAATAAACTTATTTGAGCAATAGGGACTAAAAGCGTCAAAAAGTGCATAAGTTTGCATTTTCGCGGATAACTTACCTTCTGAATATATCTGGACATCCAAAAATTTATGTAATCATTAAAATATTTTATTTTAGTGATTGGCTTGATAAAATATCATTCGTCGCGTAATTTGGATCGTTTTTCACGTCCGTTCGTGTTTCGTCGTAATTAACCGAACAACGCAACCGTACGACCAAACGAACCAACATCCGAAATATTTTTGAGCATGTTTTAAGTTCCCTATAGTTTAACTTCATTTTAGAGCCTTAAAGTGGTGTTAACGGGGCTTAAACGTGCCAAAACACATCAAAAATCAAGTTTAAAGACACAGGGGCCTGTTCTGCCAAGTTGTGAAAGTTACTGCCAGCTAACAGACACCATACGGACTGTATGGGGACCTTTACGGTCCGTAAGGCCTCCCCAGCTCAGCAGAAACCATTTTTAATAAAACCCAGCAACTCCTTGGTTTTGCACATGGTTTCCTTGATTCTATGGGCTGGTTTTGGACTCCCCTAGTTTACCAAATCAGTGGGTGCAAGTGTAGGGTTGAGATTAAAGCACGGGAATCGAGAAACGATCCTAACGGTTCTTGTTTTCCTATAACTACCCAACCCAATTGCCCTCAAACTCCCACCTTGATCTGATTGCTCTCTAAGTTGAAGTGATTCCACTTCATACCTGAGAATAATCGGGTCAAACTTCCATTCTTGGACCTTTTGTAAGTCCTCTTTCGTTCTTTTATGTTTTTTTAGCATGAAAGTCAAACTTTGTTAGACTTTCTGCATTGACCAGTTAATGGTCAACACGAAGTTCGTTTGAACTTCGCAACATGAGCATAATCACGATGGTTATAGTCCCTTGTGACTATACCTACTGATTACCACGTTGATTAGGTGAAGTGACGAGTCGTAGTTTCGGCCAAAATGCGTATTCACGCGTATTTTGTAACCAAACTACTCTTGGGTATCAAAACGGTTTGTTTTGATATAAACCTGTTTTCTAACTTCGTTAAACATGTTTTAAACATGTTTAGCTCGTCACTTTTAGATTAGTGCTTGTGTAGAGTCGTAAGTCAAGCGGTCTTAACAACCAGTTAGACTTCCGAACCCGACCCGTATGGTCGATCATTAGGATCCGACCAAACATGTAATATGACCATAGTTGTATAGGGAATAACCTTCCGAGGTTAAACCTTATGGTCACTTCATTTAGTTAGTTGTATGATAGGTAGTTTATATATGCCTTAGGAAAATGACCAAAATACCCTTTTCGCATAATTTCATTTTAAGCATATGTAACATATGTTTTGACATCTAAACTGATTATATAACATAATTAGATATGTTAAGGCATATAATACTTGTCATAGGACTAGTTAGGCGTCTCGAACGCGCTTTCGCGCGAACAACGCGTTAAAGTAGCATAAGCTACCTTAATGGGTCGTGATGGGTTGCAAGCACTTAGGTTAGGTTTCAATTTAGAATGTAGGCTTTGTTAAACCATTTCACTTGAGTTCCAACACTCATTTGGTTTACAAGACCTCATTCTACCTGATCTTCCGATTTAGGTGTCGATTCCCTAATGTAGTGTATGTTACCCTAGGAACCGCTTGAACATTTGAACTCTTGGTCTTTTGAGCTTTGTTATACCCTTTGAACTGGGACTATACGCAACCCTAGGCGAGTACCTAGTTCCCCTCTTTTACTGTTTTCAAATGTTTTGGGGTGATTCATATGTGTAATCGATCTGTTTTCAATTTGTATGGCATATATGTGTTCACTAAGTGCTTTTATGTGTTTATTTCCGATTATGGAAACTCAATGTTTTATCCTTAAGTGATCTGCCTATCTTCATAGTTAGATCCACACAGGATATTTGAAGTACAGTCTTAAGATCTTCCTATCCTCATAGTAAGACTTTTAAGAAGTAGTTTACAACTCGATGGTTGGTTTTTGTGTAGTTTGTTGGTGATTTAGATAACGAAACTAGATAATACAATAAGCACATGGTGGATACGCTGCTGGTACTTCCTATATATAAGTATGCTTATTGTATTACCTTTCGTGGCGTTATCCCGAATCACCATTAGGATTTAGGATTGTTTTGATTCAATAATTCAATATGTCAAGAACCCAGGATCCCTGTTGTATCTATCTATCTTCATAGTTAGACTTATATGGGATGTTTAGAGTACTGATAATGAAGTCCTTGATTGGATTCATTGTGTACTTTAATGCATGTTAGATTGAACAATGTGATAGAACCCAAATCCTTATAGCATCTATCTATCTTCATAGGTTGATTCTTGTAGGTTGTTTAAAGTACCGATATTGGAGTCCTTGATTGGATTCATTGTGTGCTTTAATGCGTGTTTACAAGTTGGTACAAATTGTCAATTTATGTGTTATGTAGTAGTTGTGATTTAGATAACGAAACGGGTATAATAAAGTAAGAACATGGTGGATACGCCGCTGGTACTTCCTATATATAAGTGTTCTTATTTTATTATTCTTGTAGTGTTATCTGGATCACTTTAGGATTTTGTATACAATTGTTTCAATGTTTGATCATCAAAATGTTTGTAGAATCTCCCATATTTTTATATGTTAGATTCTTAAAAAGATATCTGAAGTATTATCATAACTCATTGATTTGATTTATATAATACTTATAAAAGTTTTGATTTATTTCAAAACAGTTATTATAAATCCTTGATTGGATTCCTAATAACACATTAACAAGTTATTACAATGGTTTAATCAAAAGTACCATATAAGACATAAAATGACTTAGTAATAATCATATTGCCATATACAAACCTATTTTGTCACAAGTTTTCACAATTAAGATTTTAAAATGCAATACTAAATTTTTGCCATTCTTTGGCTTCAAGATTTATTTTCAAACAACAGCTCTCGTAGCTGTTAAAGTATTGCAATAACAAATGTTTTGCCATTTACTTGGCAAATAAAACCTATGCATTCGCCGGCATTTTTATGCTAACTGTTTTCGCATATGTTTCAGGTTTTCAACTATTCAAGCATGCAACGCATATGACTGCATTCGGGCCTTAGACTTCCAAAACAAAAGAACAATTACATGTATTTTTTGTTTGTAAAACGATGTTAATAATATTGAAACAATTTAGTACCAGTAGTTGTGAGCAATTTGTAACGTGACTCCCCGATATTTCTGCCGCTTGTTGATATATTATGCGGTTGGGGTGTTACAATTAGTGTTGTTCCCCTTGTGTTCCCTCCCTTTGTGAACAATTCCATTTCCCTTTTTCTCCACTCTTCTTTCTTCCTTTCTTTTTCTCCTGTTGGAAGTACTAATCAGCTTTTTGAAATCTTTCCTTTCTTATACAAGTTTCTAAGGTCCTTCCCCTGTATATAAGTATGTGTGATTTTCCCCTGGCCGACGCACCCCTTACTGGTATCAGTGCAAGGGCAATTAGTACGGGTTGCCATAGCTGTCTGGATGGATTGGAATGAAGGGATGAAGGAGGGCCAGCCTGCCCAACAAGTAGACCAGAATAACTAACTTAGATCCAACTAGCTAGAGCTCCAGCCCAAGCCTCCAAATCGAAGCTTCAGAGAGCCTTCTCCCATGCGATGAGATGAGATGAATTATGTCTCTCCATCCAACACCAGACCGTGGACATCTCATCCGAATTCCTTCAATCCTAGCAGACATTCCTTTCGGGACCCCGGACAAGGAGGGAATAAAGGCAAGCTTTGAAGGGTGGATTTCATTAAAAACAAGTCCTTACCAGCTTGACCTAATAGGGCGGGCACCTTTCCAACCCGAAAGCTTCTTGCTGAATTTCTCTGTAGCTGAATTCCAAAGTTCATCTCTTCATCTTCCTAGCATACCAAAATGAACCGAAATGGAATTGGCTATTGAACAGCCAAACATATTCCGGCCGGCCCTCATAATGTGGATGGAGGATGAAGGAAGGACACCTTACTTCTTTTAAAAGACGGAAACAGAGTCATTTTTTCTCACTAGCCTAACTAATAATTTTACCTCACTTTGTTGTATTGTATAGACAAGCCTGACTTTTCTTTTCTTTGTTTTTTTTTGGTAAAGGGTTACCCCGGTGATTTTATATATTCACAACCAATAAAAAACATGTAGCATGGAAGGGTTCCATACTAGATCATAAATGGGACAGCCCCCCATTTATGTAAACCAAAACACAAAATCAACAAAGATGAGAAAACAAGAGAACACAACTAGTCTACTAACTAGCACAAGTCTAGCGGCTAACTATCTAACTGAAAGCTTGAATGAGCGCCCATGTCATAGTCTTCGTCCCCCTGAATGTTCCATTTCTCCAACATCCTAGCCACTTGAGCTGATTCCTTAAATTTAATTCCTATTAGTTTGTAGCGAACAGTAGAAAGTATCTCCTGTGCTAACTTGTCTGGTGGTCTTGCATTATTCTGGAATAACCTGGTATTGCGTTCCTTCTAGATGTAGTAGGCAGCAGCAACAACGGTGAGCCTGGCAGCAACACTCGCTATCCTCTTCGACGCTTTCCTTTGAATCATCTCCGTGAAAACATCATTCCAAACAGGATGAACATTCTCCATTTCTGCATATGCACGGATATGGTACCATACCTGGGTCGAATAATTGCATGAGAAAAAAAAGATGATCATGGAAATCACTATCTTTGTAGCATAAAAGACAGCACATCATATTCATATTCTGCCTCCTCCCATGACTCCATTTTAGAATTTTGTCCTGAGTGAGAAGCTTCCTCCGTATAATTAGCCATAAAAGAAAAGCATGTTTAGGGATGCATTGAGAGAACCAAACACTCTCGGACCAAGGCACTTCCTCCTCTCGAGTTCGCGTGGTTTGCCATACCACCGAGTTCAAAAAATCCATCATCTTATCTCCCACCTTCCAACATATTTTATCTTGCATATCCTCCCGAAGATTGCAGGGGCTAATATTAGTTAGAATAGGAATTCGGTTCATCCATTGTATCGGCCAACCCCACCTCCCATTGATCCAAATATCCGCCACTTTAGATTTAAGATTAAACCCTCCATTTGCTATCATTCTTGGTGTGATCATATGGTCTAAAGGACCCTCATCGCACCACTTATCAAACCAAGCAGAAGTGGATTTGCCATTGCCCAGCTTAGACCACACATACGGTTGTATTAAAGTGTCACACCCCCAAAATCCACAAGCGGAGTATCACCGCAGGAGGCGTGACTGACCAGGATCCAGCCACCAATCATATTGAACAATGTAATTTAAATAAATGAAAGTTCAACCACACAATATAATTGGTGTTCAAACAAGTTAATCAAATTCAGGTTATCAGCGGAAGCAATACAGTTTAAAACCAAAAACCAAAGTATAAGTTTAAAAGTTCAATGTTTATCATGGAACTCAACAGTCCATGTACCACAAAGACTTCCGCTCCCCTGCAAGCTCCAGCTAACATCTAACGACCTGCAAGGCATGTAACAACGAGTCAACAACAAAGTTGAGCGAGTTCACAGTTGGTTATCCAATTTATAGTTGTTTCAAAAACCACAAGTTCATTCAAAAACCATGAGCTATCTAATTCATTGTTTCCCAAACCATAACCAGTGGAGGCTGCCCCGTGTAACCACTAGACCGTTTTTTTTTTTTTTTGGGTAAAGGGTTACCCCGGTGATTCTATATATTCACAACCAAAAAGCACAAGTAGTGTAGGTAGTCTACACTAGTTCAATCATGGGACATGCCCCATGAAAGTAAAACAACTAGAAAAAACAAATAAAACACTACCAAACGGTAAAACAACTAGACTAGGCACTAGAAACAAAAACCAATGCTACTCAATCAGCCAACATCTTCAAGAAGATCAGCTCCAATAATCCCCCAATCACCTAGAAGCCTTCTGGCATTGTCACAGTTCTTTAGCTTAGCTCCCATCAATTTGTATCGGACCTGTTGAAAAATAAGTTCAATAATAGCTTCTGGAGGTCTCAACTCATTCTTGAATAATCTAGCATTACGCTCCTGCCAGATGAAATAAGCAGTGGCCGCTACCAATAACCTTGCAACATAGTTCCTAGCTGACTTCGACCTGGACCGAACTACGAGCCAATTAACAATATCCTCCCATTTAGATTGAACCGACTCCATTCCCGCTTTATGTCTGACTTTATGCCAAATCTGATCAGAGAATTTACACTCGAAGAACAGATGATTATGAGAATCATGATTGGCATAACATAGCAAACAACACATCATGTTCATGTTTTTTCTACGCGATATATCCCAGCTCAAAATCTTATCCTGAGTAAGTAACTTACGCCTCATAATAAGCCACATTAAAAACGCATGACGAGGGATGCATTGGGCGAACCAAACAATACGACACCACTCTACCTCCAACTCTCGATGTCTAAAAGAATCCCAAGCTCGAGCCGTAGAAAACTCATTCAGGAGATCCCCTTGACGCCATAAGAGTTTATCATCCTGATTCGGATTAATAGATAAGATATCGAGTTGATTAAGGGCCGGAACTCGATCTCTCCACTCATTAGGCCAACCCCACGAAGACTCCAAGAAAATATCAGCCACTTTCGCATCCAAATTGAAACCTACATTCGCAATAAGTCTCGGGGAAAGAAGCTGAATCAACGGGCCTATATTATTCCATGTATCGAACCAAGCTGATGTCGATAAACCATTCCCAATTTCGGACCAAACAAAACTCCTTATATCCGGCCGAAGCTGAAGAATTTTCCTCCACGACCAGCAACAAGAAGAAGGGATATTACAAGCCCAGAAACTCTTGCCTCTTAATCTGTAAGAATGAACCCACTCAACCCATAAGGATTCACGTTTAGAGAGAATGCTCCATATATGCGCTGACATAAGGGCTTTGTTAACATCACCAATACGACGAATCCCTAACCCACCCTCATACTTAGGAACACAAACTGCTTTCCAAGAAACCTTAGCCCTGCCCTTTTGAAACGAACTGTCATGAGACCATAGAAAATTGCGCATCAAAGCTTCCAAATTAGAAATCACCTGAGCAGGCAAGATAAACACAGACGACCAGTAAATATGCAGGGAGGACAAAACCGAAGTAATAAGTTGCAGTCTACCTGCAAACGAAAGTAATTTATTCCTCCAATGCATGATACGTTTTTCGAGCTTCTCCACTAATACCTGGCAATCTTTGTACAATAACTTAGACGATATAAGAGGAGCTCCCAAATATCTCACTGGCAACGAACCCTCTATAAACGGCATTATATTCAGAATAGCAGTTTTAACAAACGTTGGAACGTTAGAGAAAAAAACTGTACTTTTCTGGACATTAGGCAACAAACCCGACATCTTAGAAAAAGAATTGAGCGCTTTCATGATACATCTGGCCAACGCAATCTCACCCCTAGCAAAAATAAACAAGTCGTCCGCAAAACAGAGATTGATAATCTGTTGGCGCTCACACTTGTTATGGAATTTAAACGAAGAGTCAATCCTTACCGTCTGATGTAAAATAGCTGTGAGGATCTCCATGACAAGGGTAAAAAGATACGGGGAGATAGGATCACCCTGACGAAGCCCCCTATTACCGTTGAAAAAACCATGAACGTCACCATTAATACAAACTGAAAACGTGGTCGTAGAAACACAAACCATGATCCAGTGAACCATGCGGCTATGAAACCCAAAACCCACCAAAATGTTTTTTAAAAAGGCCCAATCGACAGTGTCATAAGCCTTCTGAATATCCACTTTGAACGCACATTTAGGGGGACTGATGTTTCTATGATAATTATGCATCAACTCTTGCGTTAAAAGAATGTTATCAGAGATTTTTCTACCTGGAACGAAAGCTGACTGGTTGACACTAACAATGTCATTAAGCACCCCCTTGATTCTATCAGCAACAATATTACTAATGCACTTGTATAGCACATTACAGCAAGCAATTGGACGATAATCCGTAACCACAGACGGGGAGGGAATCTTAGGAATAAGAACAATAAGCGTATGGTTTAATTCCCTTAGAAGTTTCCCTGTATCAAAAAAATCAATAACTGCTTTCGACACCTCATTACCAACGATTGGCCATGCATTTTTAAAAAAACCCGCTGTAAACCCATCAGGACCTGGAGCTTTATCCGAGCCAATGGAAAACATCGCCTTTTTAACCTCATCAGAAGTAACCGGCCGAACCATATGGACTGCAGCATCCCCCTCTAACCTTTTAGTAAACAAATCAGGAGTTGGATTAACTGACGTATCACCCGGGCATCCTAAAAATTGCTCATAATGATCAACAAAAGCTTTCGAAACCATATCATCCGTAAATTCATTCCCTCTAACATCACGAATAACCTCAATACGGCTATAGTGAACTCTGTTTTTAAGCGACGAGTGGAAGTATGCCGTGTTCATATCCCCAGCCGCTAACCAGTCCACTTTAGACTTTTGCTTCAAAAAACGCTCTTCATCTAATAACGCAGCCTGATAATCACACTGAGTAGTGGCTTCCTCATCCCGCAACGTTTGACTAGTCGGATCTTTATCAATATCACACTGAATTCTATCAAGCTTATCTCTCAACTCTTGAACTTTTTTGTGCAAATTTCCTTGCTGAAAAAGTAACACGCGCAACGGAGATTTCAACTGTCGAAGTTTTTTAACAACCGAAAATTGATACACACCTCTAATGGTCATACCCCAAACCTTCTCCACAAGCGGCAAGAATTCAGGTTTATACGCCAGAAAATTAGCAAATTTGAAAGACCGGTGTTTTAATTTTTCAGTTTCCGGGAAGCTAACTACACACGGACAATGATCCGATAACCGAGTAGGATGGAACACCGCAACAGCACTTGGATATTTAGCAATAAAGTGAGAATTTCCCATAACTCTATCAATCTTTTTCATCAACCCGATCCCTTTTTTCGGTTTCTGATTCCACGTGAAATGGATACCAGAGCGTTTTAAATCTACCATCTCAATGTCATCAACACACTCCTGAAATTCCTTCATGCTCAAAGAAACCGAGGAGCACCCCATAGATTTATCTTCAAGGTTCAACGCCGAGTTAAAGTCACCTAGGATGACCCAAGGTTCATTACACACAAAATTCTTATGCAAAGAAAGATGTTTCCACAAATCCCTCCGACTAATATAATAATTTGCTGCATAAATTATCGAACAAAAAATCATTTTTTGCTTCTGTTTAAACATCAGCTGAAGGTGCATAACCTGATCAGACTCCGAAAGCACCATAACATCAAGAATAGACGGATTCCACCCAATAATAATACGCGTTCCTTTATCACATCGGGCACCATTCGACGTCCAATGCCACGACCGAAAAACAGACTTACACACTTTAGGAAGATTACTCACCTCCACATGAGATTCAAGAATAGCACATAAACTCAATTTCAACTCCTTAATAACATGGCGAACCTCCGTTTGCTTAATGGGGCGGTTCAAACCCCTAATATTCCAAGAAGCGATACTAACCATTGAGCACCGATGAAGAAGGAGTGCTTGCCCCTTTTAAAGTTTGAATATTAATCGTTCCTTGCCTCAGAAACCCATCCATCTCAAAGCCATCCGCCTCGTTAAAATCGTCAACAAGCTCTTCATCTTCCAAATTCACTTGGGCCGAAGCTGGCCTACCTCCATCCACCTCCTCATTAGTACTCGGATCATTTAGAACATCAAAGGGATTAGAAGACTGAAAATTTGGCGAAACTTTAACCGGCTCTTCCTTCTTTTTAGACACCACAGGCCTATATTCGAACTTTTGCTTAGGCTTGTTAACCGGGAAACCAGTTTTTCTAGCAATCTTTTTACTATGCACCCCTGTATACCCTTCCTCATCAACAACCGGATTGTTATTAGGACGTCTAGTGTGAATTTGCTGCTTACTACCCTTCTCCATCCTTCGAGCATTACTTTGATTCAAACTTTGGTGCGGGCAAGTATCATCTGAATGACCAAAGAGACAACAATGGGCACAACGAAGAGGGTACCATTCATATTCAACAGACATAGATTCCTTGATAAACCCCTCCCCCTCCATAACCGGGATCGCCATTGTTATCTCTTCTCTAAGAGTTTTATCAGCCGACACCTCTATAAGGGCTCTTGCATAACTACTACGACCCCACATATCCATGCACATCGACGTGGTATATGAATCCAAGAGTTTCGGTTCTCCTATAGTCGTGGCTAACATACTAAGACCATCATCCGTATACGCAACAATCGGAACATCATGAATTTTAACCCAGATTTGTACCTTCTTTACTTCCTTTTTCTCTAATTTAGTCGTCGGGCTCCAAATATTAAGAAAAAGCGGCTGTGATCGAATAATCCACCGACCATCCTCCAAAACCCTCATCATTCCTGCCTCCTCCGCAAACTTGAAGAAAAAGTACCCGTTAGAGTTCATCATAGATTTTAGAATTCCATATTTTTTCCAATTATTACGAACAAAATATTCAACGACCGGGTGCGCCACACGATCCCCAAGGAAGTAACCAAACAAGGTATTCGCCATTTTATCTTGAACCATACGTACAGATTCCCTCGGGAGAACCACATCACAACCATCATGCACAGTATCACTAGCTAGAGAACGAAACTTCAGCTTTACAGATTTATTTGCAATTAACGAATCAGCATAAGACTTAGGTTTCGGATTGCTACCAATGTCCTCTTTGACTCCCGAACTCGAACCCTGACCTACTGATTTTTCCACAGCCGGGTTCATCAGATTACCTGTAACCTGGTCGCTAACTTCATCACTATTCGGCTCCTCAAGATTCTGAACAGATTTCAGATTATAAACCATTACCGGCTCCGTAACCTTTAACAATTCGTCAATCATATTAATTTTCCTCGGCTCCGATTGCACATTCTGAACGGTACCCCTACGAGGAATACGTGTATTGCCATCTATCTTCAATGGTCTATTCGCAAAACCCTTACCCAAGATGGGAGCTTTCCCACGATCATGCACTTCTCTACCAGCCGACTTTGGACGATCAGATGTTCCAGAATCAACACCACTCTCCATTAATCAAGTAGCCGATCAACCATGCACTCAAAATAAAGAAAACACCAAGCCGCAAACAAGAAACCCTAATCCTTTAAACCCTAGTTTCAATCCTCTAATAACCACTAGACCGTTACCATATCGACAACTGACTGAGAAAGTTGTGCCCTACGTCAATGTCTATCATCATTGACTAAGTGCCCAGATCCATTAGTACACGCCCGTCCTCCCGGCACGGTGTGAGGCTTGTCAACCCTAATAGCGCTATTAACTAATCACCCGCTCGCCATTGGCCCGGTGATTAAGTCGATATAAAAATGAGGGACTTAATGATAGAGTTTTGTCTAGTAAGCTATAGGTTGTCGTCCTTCCAACTGAGGACGGAAGTACGTAATCTATCCAAGGAGAATACGCAGGTTAATGTTGTCATCCTTCTCAACGAGGATGGAGGTACATATTCTGTTAAAGGTGAATATGTAGGTTTCGTTTTAGCTTCTTAACCCATTCCCAAACCACCAAGAATCCCACGCCTTATAAAAGTGTGAACTCACCTCGGTTTGCTCGGTATGGTTAACTACTTGTTCACAAATAATTCAGTCAAAGCCTATAGTAATCATACATACACAATCAGTTGTCATCCACATTGTTCGCATATAAGTCATGATCATTAATGTGTATTCAGGAAACACTATCACATAGCACTTAACAGTTATTCTAATTCATATCAGTCCACAGTTCACATTTGTGTTTTGCATGCAACCTCATATTTCCTCAATCATGATCAACACCACAAACAGTCAATTAGTGAGCATTCAGGTTTCATACACAAGTTAAACACAGTCTGCTGTGAATCATACTCTAGGCGGCGAAACTCCAGGCGACGAAACCTCAAGGTGACGAAACCTCCCATGTTTCGTCGGCTTTGAGGTGTGACGAACCCTTACATGTTTCGTCGGCATCGTATGTGACGAAACTCTACAGAGTTTCGTCGTCAAGGGTGTTTCATCGGGTGGGACTTTCATCGTTACTGTAACAGTTTGGCATACTCACACGGAGAAAACCCTAATCATCATCAACTGTTTCACCATTATCATCAATCATACAGTTACCGTCCAAATACAAAAAAACATTACTGCTACTTATCATCATTCCGAATACATCACGGTACTTAACATCTAGCATGAACCCTAAATCCTAAACTAACCATATATGATTCAGATTGCAACATGAATGTATTTGATGATCAGTTCCATTCAACATAAGTACAATATCAAACAGAAACATGGCTCTAATTAGTGTACATGAATGAATACAATTCCATGAGTTTCCATCATACAGTTTCTAAACAATTCGATTTGTGCAAGAACACCCAAAACCCTAATTACATGATTTTCAATTCAAGCATTAATCGTAGCCAAATCATCTAGCAAACAATCTCACTTATAATAAAAGTTATCTACACCCACAATATTACGTAAATCGAATCGACCAACGAGACTAACCGATTGCAAGATGAAACAAGCAAAAACTTCGAGGGAAAGCAAGAACTTCGATAGGAATGGTGATTGATAACTGTCGTCTAGTGCAAAGGAGAGCCTAGGGTTTCGCAACTTATGATTTACGCATAATATAACGTGAGTGGAACTGGGCTTACTTGGGTCGAAGTCCATTTTGGCGAAACTTCCTAGTTTCATCGGGTGGTGATTGACGAAACTCCAAGGTTTCGTCGGTGAGAATGGTGACGAAACTTCATATGTTTCGTCGTGGTGTGTGTGTGGCTCACCAAGTTTTGTCGACTATGGTTTATAATTTCAAACAGTTAATAAATTTCTATCACTCATCAGTCAAACAGTAACACAATATCTCAAGCATATAATAAAACGTGTACAATTACAAAGCAAACAAGTTATGCATGCAAACACAATTGTGAACAAGTAACGTGTAGACGAAAGACCTTGAAAAACTCGGGTTGTCACATAAAGTTCTAACCTGAATTATTTTTCTCCAGTTCCAGCAACTGTTGTTTTGAAGCCGACACTCCCATAAGCTTCTGTCTTTTAGCCGATAAGAATGGACCCAAGCGACCCATAAAGACTCTCGATTAGTGATAATGCTCCATGCATGACCAGCCATCAAGGCATTATTCATCTCTTTAATTCATCTCACACCCAAACCCCCTTCATATTTAGTCAAGCCTGACTTTATAGATAGGAATTCAGAAAAGAGTTCTAACTTACCTTCCAGACTGTGCTTCCTGCTTTTGGACCTATTTTCTATTTCTATTATAGTGGTAAGACTGTAGTCTACTGCAACAGGATAAAGGAAAGCAGGCCAATATTCATGATAAGACCTTCTCTACGCTCTCTCTTTCAACTCGCTCCTGTCAACGAATGAATTTACTACTTGTGACACTGACATTCCATTAGCATGCTATAGACCGGCTTTCACGTTCACTCTATAGGAAGGGGACTTAGATTAATCGATTCAATGGGCGAACTGCTTTCCTTTAAAGGTAGCAAGTGATTGAAATGACAAGCTTGTAACTAATATGAAATCAAAAGACAGTAAGTTGGACGAGGAGCTCATGTTCCACAGAGTGGGCAAATGCTCCCTTCTTTCAAGAGACTGTTTCTGTTCTTGTTTCTTTAGTCTCTTTACCTGCGAGCATGAATTCCTGAACCCAATACTAGGAAAGAGCTTCATACCCTATAGAACTGACAGATCGGCTAGCGAAGATGGCTCAGTCTCAGTAGATCCTTCACTCCTCACCGGCTTACGGAAAGAGAGCCCTAAGGGAGAGAGTTTCGGTACTTCAGGCATATCTATCAATGGGCAAAGACAGGAGAGCCTTCTATCTCTTCCAGTCTTATAAAGGAAAGAAAGTAGGATGAACAAGCTTGAGTGTCGATAGGTGACTTTAAGGTAGGCGCCTATCTCTTATTATACTATAGCAACGGGAGAAGTCGGGATTGGTGCCCTAAATGAAGGGAAATCTAGAAAAAAAATGAGATTTTGCCCAGATAGAACTTTTTCAATTCATGATCTGCTCTACGAAGGGAAAAGTGAACGTCTCATTTGACAGCTATATAAGATAGACACTTTCTAATTTCCATGTCTGTCTATGAGGGAAATAGGTCAAGTGTCATTTTGCAACTGTATGAGCATGAACATCTACTTTCGAATTTGAATAGTCCTCTTAGCCGGTCGATTGGCTTGAATCTCTCTTTCTTTTGAATCGTAACCTACTATTAGTGTATGCCTAAAACTGAACTAATTACTTTTCTCTAACCAACTTATGACCAAACAAAAAATGACTTAACTAATGGCCAGATTTCCCTCTCCTCATTCAAAACTACTTCTATCTAGCTCCTGTCTTCACCATCTTTTGGTCAAAAAGAGTAAGAGTATTCAATCCCAAAAGTCCTAGGAGTTTTTGTGTCTAGAGTCTGTGGTATCTTTGTTTTTGTGTTTGCTTGTTTCTAGCTTGTTTTACACTACCTGGCATGTCAGGATAGTGAACTAGTAAGGAATCACCTTACTACTTGTTTGTTTTTGGTTTGTGATATATAAAAGTGAACCGGGGTAACCCTTTACCCAAAAAAAAAGTCCTAGGAGTTAAGCATGTACCATGGTGATGAACTAGTTCTCGTTCACCCCAGACTTGCTGGGTGGAATGAGTCAAGCTGGTTCTGAAATCGCCAGAGCCCTCTTGTTCTAATCTTTTTCTTAGCAACTGGCTTTCAGAAGTCTTGCTGCGAGGAAGATTAGAAACGCCTTACTATATTAATTTAGAATAGTGGCAATTTTTCTGCAGATATGGAGTTTGTTGAGAGAACTTGCATCCTTCGTTCGCAGTGGTCATTTATAGCTGTTTTTCCAACTGAACCTAATTTACTGTTTTGCGACAAGAGGGGGCTCTTACTTCTATCATCTCTAAGTTGAGTACTTGCAAGTCAGGGATAAGAGAAAAGCCTGGGAATGAATTGGGTTTTCAGCATCTGTAGTGGAAGAGTGTACTGGTGGTGATTTAGTTAGAGACAACAACGGGAAGGGGGCTCTCTCTTCTTTCAGCTGATTCTCCTTTGGATAGATGGGGGTGTCGGTGTAAAGATCGCATGGAACAGTAAATGGCAATGGAATCAAACCTCCTCCTATAGGTAAGTTCAGTCTGTAACTAAGGCTTTCTAGGCGTAGGGCTAATAGCACAATGGCGGTGCGGCTACGCTTTGTGGGTTCGAATGCCGGTTTAGATAACCAGCCAGGCAAGAGAAAGAAGGAAGTCTTCCTGCGGAGGGGGAAGAAGCGGCCCAGTTTAATAGATTCAATGGTCGACTTGCTTGAATCGAAGAGGAAGGCTAGTGCTTCTGACTGTGAATATGAGAGGCAGTTTCAACTTGACAAAACAAATGAAGTAAAGAATCATGTTGACTTCTAATGCAGAAATGAATTTGATAAGGCATTTGAAAGCCCATGTATCTGAGTCTGTCATCCATAAGAAGAGCATTCCTGAGGAATCTCCAGAAGAAGAGAATCAACCCATCTTAGGAGGAAGCCACTGGTTCCATAATAGAGACCACCAAGGACTTTTTTGGCCATGAATTCTGGGAAAATGCCAACAGGAAGCAGAGGAGAAAAGACCTGAAGGGGAATGATGCCAAACTAGTCTATCTGGGATGTCAGAATCTAGAGAGATATCTTACAAAATAGATTGAGCCTCTGTGGATAAGCTAGGCAAAACTAAGGTAGAAAAATCAGCAGATTGAATAACTTCTCTAAAAGGAGTATTAAGATCCACATTCTGCTCAGAAAAAGCACCAGCACCCCAGTTAGCCATGCTCAAGCTGATGTTACCAGCACCTACCACCCAATGAGAGTTGCCCAAAATGGTACTAACATGAGGGAAAACATTCCTCCAAACATGAGAGCTTAAATCAGAAAGAAATACGCTTAGACACCACATCCAATGGATGAGCCTATTTTGATCTCATAAACTTGCCCCAGAGAAGCTGACCAACAACATAAGCCCCCGCAAGTTTGGCATGCAAACTTTCCTGTCTAATTACCAACCACCTTCCTTCATGGATTGACAAATGTTGTCCCAAGCAATCCAGTGGTGCCTATGCTCACCATTGGAATCCCATAATCAATTAGCCATAAGACTTTTCATCTTAGAAATCCTGGTCTTAGGAGGAGACCACACTGCCAAGGTATGTATAGGAATAGGGGAAAGGACTGATTTTAAGAGAGAAACCTAGCCTTCCATCCATCAATCCTTTTTCTGATATTCATTTCTAAATCATTCAAATATGATGTTTTTCTTCTGCCTTTGAAGATAGGGGCATCAAAATACACAATAGGGGACTCTTGAACTGAAAACCAGTCCAATGATGAATTAAAGCGATATTTGTGTTTTTGGAAGAGTAGTGTCACACCCCGACCGCGTAAAACAACAAAGCGTGGCGGAAACATCAGGGCGTGTTGCAACAGAATTATCGTTTCATAACCATGGATACAAAAGTGTTTCGTTTTATTGATAATATTAAACATTAACATTGTCTTAACACATAACAAACAAGTTTTATATAGACTATCATAGTTTTATGTCACTAAGGCTTCGTCCAGATCCTACGTGACTCATGCATCCTAGAAATCATCATCAAGCATCAATTCCTGAAACATATGTGAAAACAAAGTCAGCAAAGAAATGTTGGCGAGTACATAGGTTTTATAGGAGTCTCGAAATCATGGCTTGTTTAGATGTTGCAATACTTTATTAAAAACCTTGTTTTGAAAGGAGTATAATATTGCAACTTAATTAACCAACTCAAATAAAGCGGTTTATAGTTTATAAAACCTCGTAGCCATGATTCTTAACCCAAAAACCTTTGTTTTAGTAAAGCACATTGTAAAACATCTCGTAAAGCTTGTTAATAAAACTCGTTTGTTACTTCGAAAACATCGTTGTGTGACATCGTTTTGCTATCGTTTACCCAGGTGTACTAAATAACGCCACGGTATGTAATATGTTGAAAACATTTATATATAAGAAGTACCAGCGGCGTATCTACCATGCTTTCACCATATCACACCCGTCCCGTTATCCAAACACTTAACCAAAGACCAATCGTTTACCCAAATCGTTTAATATTGTTTACTAATCGTTTATAAATCGTCTACTTGTTCAAATCGTCCCAATTCGTTTACTTGTTTAAATCGTCCCAATTCGTTTACTTGTTTAAATCGTCCTTGTTTTAATTGTGAGAACTCATATATGGTCGTCTCGCTAATAACATTCAAAGCTTCATGACTCGTTCATCGTTCCACTCGCTCTCGCATTAACAAACCACCAAAGGGTAAGTTAACAATTATCAGATTCAGTCGTTACCCACAACCCCCACACATAACCACGGGTGTTGTAAAATAACGGGATTTGTCAGATCCTATGGTACCATAACCTAATACTGGTCGGCTTGATCATTGCTAATGAATGTCATTTGTTATGTAACCCAACCAACAAGTTCGTTCACATTATTGAAATCGTTATTAGTTTTGCATAAACCATTGAAAATCGTTTGTGAAACCATCGTTATAACATCGAAAATCGTTTGTGAAACCATCGTTATAGCCTTGAAAACATTTAGCACATATGAATCACCCCAAAACAATTGAAAACAGTAAAATAGGGGAACTATGTACTCACAGTAGTGCAAGGTATCGTCAATCAATAGAACTTCAACAAACTCGAGCAAACCAGTGAAATCAAACAACACCTAGTAATCGAACGGCTAGTCAAACAACAGATTTCCTAAATCAGAAGATCGGACAGAATGAGGTCTTGTAAACCAAATGAGTGTTGGAACTCAAGTGATATGGTTTAACAAAGCCTACATCCTAAATCGGAATTTAACCTAAGTGCTTTCGACCCATCGTGACCCATTAAGGTAGCTTACGCCACTTTAACGCGTCGTGCGCGCAAAGCGCGTTCGGAACGCCTAACTAGTCCTACGATAAGTAAAATATGCCTTAACATGTCTAATATTGTTGTCAAATCAGTTTAGATGTCAAATGTTATGTTACATATGTTTAATTACCAATTATACATGAAAAGGGTATTCTGGTAATTTACCTAAGGCATATAAACTACCTATCATACAACTACTTAAACGTCGTGACCATAAGGTATAACCTCGGAAGGTTATTCCCTATATACTATGGTTACCTAATATATTTGGTCGGATCCTAATGATCGACCAAATGGGTCGGGTTCGAAGGTATAAGCGATTTATCAGATCGCTTACCCTACGACCCTAGACAACGTGGTAATCAGTAGGCATAGTCCCAATGGACTATAACCATCGTGATTACAATCCCGTTGCGAAGTTCAAATGAACTTCGCATTGACCATAAACTGGTCAATGCAGAAAGTCAAACAAAGTTTGACTTTCGGACTCGAAAAGCAATAAAAGAACGAAAGAATACTTACGAAGGGTCCCCGAAAGCTAATCTAGATCCAAATAGCTCAGGTATGAAACAAAGGTTCCAACTTAGAGCACTTTAGATCAGATTTGTGAGGAAATGAGTGAAGTTGAGGTGGGTATTTGTAGTAAACCCACAACCGTTAGGATCTTTTCTTGGAAAAGGGGGCACGATCTAAGCCGTACACTTGTTGGAAAGTTGTGGTAACTCATTAGGCACTCACCATAGGGTTTTGACAAGTGTCCTTGGCCTTTGGAGGGTGTTAAGGGCTGAACAAATGAGTTTATGCATTTTTTTATATATTTTTTTTCTATTTTTTTTATTATTTTTGCAGTTTTGCAGTTTTTGTTCCTGTGCGCGTATCGTCGTGTTTTGGCACTTCTAACACCCGTCAAGCCCATTTTTAAGCTTCACAAGGATGTTAAAGTATAGGGAACATGAAACATGCTCAAAAATATCTCGGATGTCGGTTCGTTTGGTCGTACGATCGCGATGTTCGCTTAATTACGACGGTATGCGCATAAGCGCGAAAAACGATCCAAATGACGCGACGAATGGATTTTTCTTATGCCAAACACTAAAATAAAATATTTTAGTGCTTACATAAATGTTTGGATGTCCGGATGTATTCAGAACGTAAGTTATGCTCGAAAGTGCAAACTTGTGCACTTTTGATACTTTTAGTTCCTGAATGAGCATAAAGTTTATTTTAGCATACCGTACCCCTCAAAGAATATTTCTAAGCTATGTAAAGGATATTTAGGGTATGTTTAACTTATGATCAAGTTCCGGAATGTTCGTTACTGTGTAAATCCTCATAGTTTCACAGTTTGACACGATTAGTCCCTGTGATCGAATAGACTTGTTTTCAACACACCAAACCATTCAAAACTTATTTCTAAGTTATGTAAAGGTTATTTAAGGTATTTTAAGCCTATTTCACTATTCCGGAGTGTTTGTTGCATTAAACTGGTTATATTTACGCATCTGTGCGCGTATAACCTTCCAGAAAGCGATTTAAAGCTTGAAATCGGAATAGAATCGAATTGTAAAATCACCAAACATAATTGCACACATAATAACATCAAAACACATTGTTTTATTAATAATCAACATTGTTTTACATCGTACATCGATTACAGAGTACAGTTGTCACAGTCTCCCCTACTTCAGGAAATTTCATCCCGAAATTTTAACTAGAAGAAGCTTGTGAAAACAAATGCGGATACTTCGTCTTCATCTGGTCCTCACGTTCCCAAGTAAACTCAGGACCACGTTTGGATTCCCAGCGAACTTTGACCAAATGAATCCGTTTGTTCTTCAACTGTTTGTATGTACGTTCCACTATCTCCACAGGTTTCTCGACAAAGTGCATCGTTTCATCTACGTGGATCTCGTCGAGAGGAATGTGAAGATCAGCGTCAATTAAACACTTTCGCAAATTGGACACGTGAAAAGTCGGGTAGCTCTAGTCGATAGGCAACCTTTCCAATTCTTTCAACAATCTTAAATGGTCCAACATATCGTGGTGCAAGTTTTCCTTTCCTTCCAAATCTCACGACTCCCTTCCAAGGTGAAACCTTGAGTAGGACACGATCTCCGACTTGAAATTCTAAGGGCTTGCGTCGTAAATTCGCATATCTCTTTTGACGTAATCTAGCTGTCACAAGATTATTGCGGATTTTCTTGATCTTGTCTGTTGTTTCCAGAACGAGTTCAGGTCCAGTAAGCTGAGCTTAACCGGTCTCGTTCCAACAGACAGGTGAACGACATTTTCGACCGTAGAGAGCTTCGAATGGTGCCATTTTAATACTAGTATGATAGCTATTGTTGTAAGAGAACTCGATCAGTGGCAGATTAGAATCCCAACTACCACCAAAGTCTATTACACATGCTCTAAGCATATCCTCCAAAGTTTGAATCGTTCTCTCAGATTGGCCATCTGTTTGGGGATGATAAGCAGTGCTTAGATTCAGTTGGGTTCCCAAAGCAGATTGCATGGCCTTCCAGAAATGAGATGAAAATCGAGCATCACGATCCGAAATGATGTCCAAAGGAACACCATGTCGTGACACAATCTCATCGACATAAATCTTTGCAAGTTTATCAGCAGAATAATCCTCGCGAATCGCAATAAAATGAGCTGACTTCGTTAATCGATCGACCACAACCCAAATAGCATCGTGACCTTTAGATGTACGCGGTAATTTAGTGATGAGATCCATCGTAATGTTCTCCCACTTCCAAACCGGTATTTCTGGCTGTACAAGCAAACCAGAAGGTCGTTGATGTTCGGCTTTGACTTTGAGACAAGTTAGGCATTTTGATACATACAAGGCAACATCCTTCTTCATACCAGGCCACCAGCACGAAGTACGAAGATCCTTGTCCATTTTATCAGCACCAGGATGGATAGAATATCGAGACTTATGAGATTCGTCCATTACCAAGGTGCGAAGATCGTCCTGATTAGGAATCCACAAACGATCCATGAAATAGAGCAATCCGTCGTCTTTCGCTTCGAGTTTAAGCTCAAGTTGATGTGGTAATTCATTACCTATCAAATTTTGTGAGACACAAAATTGCTGAGCTTGCAGAACACGAGTTTGAATATCCGATAGAGTTCGAACAGAATGAAGCTTGACTCGTTCTTTTCGACTAAGCGCATCGGCTACGACATTCGCCTTACCAGGATGGTAGCGAATCTCGCAATCGTAATCGTTCAAGAGTTCAACCCAACGTCGTTGCCTCATGTTCAGCTCTTTCTGATTAAGAATATGCTGGAGACTTTTGTGGTCTGTGAAAACCACACACTTCGTTTCATAGAGGTAGTGTCTCCAGATTTTAAGCGCAAAAACCACAGCTCCTAACTCAAGATCATGAGTCGTGTAGTTCTTCTCGTGAATTTTCAGCTGTCTAGATGCATATGCAATAACTTTACCTCGTTGCATGAGGACGGAACCTAGGCCTAAGTTGGATGCATCACAGAAGACAACGAAATCATCGCTTCCCTCGGGCAGAGATAGAACAGGAGCATTACATAACTTTTGCTTCAGCGTTTGAAACGCTACTTCTTGCTTGGGTCCCCACTCAAAAGGCTTATTCTTCTGAGTCAAAGCAGTGAGTGGAACCGCAATCTTCGAGAAATTTGAAATGAATCGCCGATAATAACCAGCAAGACCAAGGAAAGATCGAATCTCGGTAGGCGTCGTCGGTGTATTCCAGTCCTTAATTGCAACAATCTTGGACGGATCTACATGAATACCCTGCTCGTTAACTATATGACCTAAGAATTGAATCTCTTTAAGCCAAAATTCACACTTGGAGAATTTAGCAAAAAGTTGTTCGTTCTTCAGGAGTTCCAATGTTAAGCGAAGGTGTTGTTCGTGCTCGACTCGAGACTTTGAATAGATCAAGATGTCATCAATAAAAACAATGACGAACTGATCCAAATAAGGTTTGCAGACCCTATTCATTAAGTCCATGAAAACAGCAGGAGCATTTGTCAAACCGAAAGGCATGACAGTGAACTCGAAATGCCCATATCTTGTGCGGAAAGCAGTTTTGGGAATATCTTCTTCGAGAACACGAAGTTGATGATACCCAGAATGCAAATCGATCTTGGAAAAGCATGAAGCACCCTGCAGCTGGTCGAAGAGGTCATCAATTCGAGGTAGGGGATATCGATTCTTGATGGTGAGCTTATTAAGCTCACGATAATCGATACACATTCGAAAAGATCCATCTTTCTTTTTCACGAAGAGGACAGGAGCTCCCCAAGGTGAAAAGCTTGGTCGAATGAATCCTTTATCAGATAACTCTTGAAGCTGCTTCTATAATTCTTGCATCTCAGATGGTGCAAGTCGGTAAGGCGCTTTTGCAATCGGGTTGGCATTGGGTACAAGGTTAATATGAAACTCGACTTGACAAACTGGAGGCAAACCAGGCAGTTCATCAGGAAACACCTCTGGATAATCCCGAACAATCGGAATATCCTGAATACTATTGCTCTTGTCTTTCTCCTCGGTGACATGTGCCAGAAAAGCAACATATCCCTTCTTTAAAAACTTTTGGGCTTTCGTACACGACATCAGCTTCAAACCACCAGATGGTTTCTCGCCGCGAATCTCTAGAACATCGCCAGAAGACAAAGGAATACGAACAATCTTGTCGAAACAAACCACCTCAGCATGGTGTTTGGTTAACCAATCCATTCCAATGATAATGTCGAAGCTTCCAAGTTGCATTGGTGTGAGGTCAATAGGAAAAAGATGGTTGTCAAGGTTCAACTGACAACCATGAATAACAGAATCGAGAACAACAGGTTTACCAGTGGCAATCTCAACAGATAAGGGTTTCCTCAGTTTAGTTCTAGGTATCGCAAGCAAAGGCTCGAATGATAATGAAACAAAACTTCTATCGGCACCAGAATAAAAAAGAATAGATGCAGGTCGATTGTTAACAAGAAACGTACCGTTGACAACCTCGTTGTCGGCCCTTGCTTCGTTTGCATTCAAGTTGTACGCTCGTCCACGAGGGGGATTCACATTGACGTTGACGTTTGCATTCGGGTTTGCGTTAGCATTTGCGTTTGCATTCATCAGTCTTGGACAGTTGTTGCGGAAGTGACCATACTCTCCGCAATTATAACATGATCCCGGTGGGAATCTCACAGCATTTCCCTGACCCGGAGCTGGAACCTGGGCAACCTGATTCTGTCCAAAACGACAAACGTTTGCCAAATGCCCAAGTTTACCACACGTCGCACATTGTCTGCAAGCTTGTTGTGCAGCGTGATGACCGTTGCAACGTGCACAATGAGGTGCGGTACCAGCATACGCTTTCTTTGCAGGTGGCTGAGCTGGTTGGTTCTGCGGGTTCTGAGCAGTCTGTGCTGTAACAGCAAAATTTTGAGCACCCTTTCGCTTCCTCGATTTCTTCGATGCTTCACCTTCCTTCCCCTTACCCTTATTCTTGTTCTTCTCAGAATCAGTCGCCTTCTTTTTATCACCCTTGCGGGTGAGTTTACCCTTCCTGACTTGTGTCTCAGTGAGGGTAGCAGACAACTCAATAGCTTGGCGAAGGGTAGGAGGATTAACACCGGTCACAATCTCTAGAATAGAATCGGGTAGCCCATCGATATATCTCTCGATTGCTTTATCCGGAGGGGTAACCATGGTGGGACACAATAGGCTGAGTTCTTCAAAACGATCCGTGTAAGCACGGTGTTCAGCCCCATCTTGTTTTAAGTTGTCAAACTCTCGTTCCAAAACCCGAATCTCGTGACGGGGGCAAAACTCCTTCATCATGAGAGCCCGAAGCTCTTCCCATGTTTGTGCCATCACCACTTCGGTACCCCTGTCGCGCTTAATACCATTCCACCAGGTAAGCGCTCGCTTCTCAAACACGCTTGAAGCAAATTCCACCTTACGCGCGTTCGGACACTGCACATGTATGAATGTGCTCTCGATACTCTCAAACCATTGTAGGAGCGCAGTTACTCCTTGCGATCCCGAAAACTTAAGCGGCTTTGCGGCATTGAAATCCTTGAATTTACACGGTGCTTTATTGTTGTTGTTATTGTTGTTGTTAATATTGTTGAATATCTCGTGGACTTGGGTTACAACACCGGGAAGCACAGCAGCCACTTGCTGAGAAACCAGGGCTGCAATTTCTTCAATAGTAAAAGTTCGAGGATCGCGTCGAGGAGGCATTGTCTAACAAGGAAACAAGAGAATCGAGTGAGGTTGAAATTTAGGAAAAACAAAAGAGGTATTGACAAAACACAAGGAAGGCGTTCATTTGTTTGTTACCTCGAACAAACAAACGACACGCAGTGACTAATCAAAGTAAATAGGTCAAAAATAATGTATCGCGAAGACATGCTCGCCTATAAGTGAACACTCATCCCAAGAATTCCCAGGTAAGCACAACTGGTCTCGCGTCTGATGAGATATATACGAAGTGCTTGCCTAGACAGAAAACCCAGAATACAGGCATTCACCCTTCCAGTTTGCACGTGTTCACATTATTTAGACCCAAACTTTGACGAGATTTTTGAAAACTTAGAGGGTTCAAAACCTTGTAATCAATCATCCTAGAACGGATGATTAATTTTCGAAGCGGATTCGAATTTGTGTTCTCGTTATGGTTATCACCTAAGGATAGGTGACAGTTTTGTTTTAAAATCTAAACACAAGTAAACTTGTGTTGGAGTCCTAGAAGTTATAGTCTAGGTCAAAGAATTACTAATAACCTAATTCCCTATAACCATTGGCTCTGATACCAACTCTTCTGTCACACCCCGACCGCGTAAAACAACAAAGCGCGGCGGAAACATCGGGGCGTGTTGCAACAGAATTATCGTTTCATAACCATGGATACAAAAGTGTTTCGTTTTATTGATAATATTAAACATTAACATTGTCTTAACACATAACAAACAAGTTTTATATAGACTATCATAGTTTTATGTCACTAAGGCTACGTCCAGATCCTACGTGACTCATGCATCCTAGAAATCATCATCAAGCATCAATTCCTGAAACATATGTGAAAACAAAGTCAGCAAAGAAATGCTGGCGAGTACATAGGTTTTATAGGAGTCTCGAAATCATGGCTCGTTTAGATGTTGCAATACTTTATTAAAAACCTTGTTTTGAAAGGAGTATAATATTGCAACTTAATTAACCAACTCAAATAAAGCGGTTTATAGTTTATAAAAACTCGTAGCCATGATTCTTAACCCAAAAACCTTTGTTTTAGTAAAGCACATTGTAAAACATCTCGTAAAGCTTGTTAATAAAACTCGTTTGTTACTTCGAAAACATCGTTGTGTGACATCGTTTTGCTATCGTTTACCCAGGTGTACTAAATAACGCCACGGTATGTAATATGTTGAAAACATTTATATATAAGAAGTACCAGCGGCGTATCTACCATGCTTTCACCATATCACACCCGTCCCGTTATCCAAACACTTAACCAAAGACCAATCGTTTACCCAAATCGTTTAACATTGTTTACTAATCGTTTATAAATCGTTTACTTGTTCAAATCGTCCCAATTCGTTTACTTGTTTAAATCGTCCCAATTCGTTTACTTGTTTAAATCGTCCTTGTTTTAATTGTGAGAACTCATATATGGTCGTCTCGCTAATAACATTCAAACCTTCATGACTCGTTCATCGTTCCACTCGCTCTCGCATTAACAAACCACCAAAGGGTAAGTTAACAATTATCAGATTCAGTCGTTACCCACAACCCCCACACATAACCACGGGTGTTGTAAAATAACGGGATTTGTCAGATCCTATGGTACCATAACCTAATACTGGTCGGCTTGATCATTGCTAATGAATGTCATTTGTTATGTAACCCAACCAACAAGTTCGTTCACATTATTGAAATCGTTATTAGTTTTGCATAAACCATTGAAAATCGTTTGTGAAACCATCGTTATAACATCGAAAATCGTTTGTGAAACCATCGTTATAGCCTTGAAAACATTTAGCACATATGAATCACCCCAAAACAATTGAAAACAGTAAAATAGGGGAACTATGTACTCACAGTAGTGCAAGGTATCGTCAATCAATAGAACTTCAACAAACTCGAGCAAACCAGTGAAATCAAACAACACCTAGTAATCGAACCGCTAGTCAAACAACAGATTTCCTAAATCGGAAGATCGGACAGAATGAGGTCTTGTAAACCAAATGAGTGTTGGAACTCAAGTGATATGGTTTAACAAAGCCTACATCCTAAATCGGAATTTAACCTAAGTGCTTTCGACCCATCGTGACCCATTAAGGTAGCTTACGCCACTTTAACGCGTCGTGCGCGCAAAGCGCGTTCGGAACGCCTAACTAGTCCTACGATAAGTAAAATATGCCTTAACATGTCTAATATTGTTGTCAAATCAGTTTAGATGTCAAATGTTATGTTACATATGTTTAATTACCAATTATACATGAAAAGGGTATTCTGGTAATTTACCTAAGGCATATAAACTACCTATCATACAACTACTTAAACGTCGTGACCATAAGGTATAACCTCGAAAGGTTAATCCCTATATACTATGGTCACCTAATATATTTGGTCGGATCCTAATGATCGACCAAATGGGTTGGGTTCAAAGGTATAAGCGATTTATCAGATCGCTTACCCTACGACCCTAGACAACGTGGTAATCAGTAGGCATAGTTCCAAGGGACTATAACCATCGTGATTACAATCATGTTGCGAAGTTCAAATGAACTTCGCATTGACCATAAACTGGTCAATGCAGAAAGTCAAACAAAGTTTGACTTTCGGACTCGAAAAGCAATAAAAGAACGAAAGAATACTTACGAAGGGTCCCCGAAAGCTAATCTAGATCCAAATAGCTCAGGTATGAAACAAAGGTTCCAACTTAGAGCACTTTAGATCAGATTTGTGAGGAAATGAGTGAAGTTGAGGTGGGTATTTATAGTAAACCCACAACCGTTAGGATCTTTTCTTGGAAAAGGGGGCACGATCTAAGCCGTACACTTGTTGGAAAGTTGTGGTAACTCATTTGGCATTCACCATAGGGTTTTGACAAGTGTCCTTGGCCTTTGGAGGGTGTTAAGGGCTGAACAAATGAGTTTATGCATTTTTTTATATATTTTTTTTCTATTTTTTTATTATTTTTGCAGTTTTGCAGTTTTTGTTCCTGTGCGCGTATCGTCGTGTTTTGGCACTTCTAACACCCGTCAAGCCCATTTTTAAGCTTCACAAGGATGTTAAAGTATAGGGAACATGAAACATGCTCAAAAATATCTCGGATGTCGGTTCGTTTGGTCGTACGATCGCGATGTTCGCTTAATTACGACGGTATGCGCATAAGCGCGAAAAACGATCCAAATGACGCGACGAATGGATTTTTCTTATGCCAAACACTAAAATAAAATATTTTAGTGCTTACATAAATGTTTGGATGTCCGGATGTATTCAGAACGTAAGTTATGCTCGAAAGTGCAAACTTGTGCACTTTTGATACTTTTAGTTCCTGAATGAGCATAAAGTTTATTTTAGCATACCGTACCCCTCAAAGCATATTTCTAAGCTATGTAAAGGATATTTAGGGTATGTTTAACTTATGATCAAGTTCCGGAATGTTCGTTACTGTGTAAATCCTCATAGTTTCACAGTTTGACACGATTAGTCCCTGTGATCGAATAGACTTGTTTTCAACACACCAAACCATTCAAAACTTATTTCTAAGTTATGTAAAGGTTATTTAAGGTATTTTAAGCCTATTTCACTATTCTGGAGTGTTTGTTGCATTAAACTGGTTATATTTACGCATCTGTGCGCGTATAACCTTCCAAAAAGCGATTTAAAGCTTGAAATCGGAATAGAATCGAATTGTAAAATCACCAAACATAATTGCACACATAATAACATCAAAACACATTGTTTTATTAATAATCAACATTGTTTTACATCGTACATCGATTACAGAGTACAGTTGTCACAAGTAGAGAAAGCGAACTTCTTTAGAATCAAATCAAAACATATAAGAAGTGGCTTAGAGAACACCTTTTGGATTTTT
>CM060443.1:92582092-92614592 GCA_030545235.1 Helianthus tuberosus
ACATCTAATCCTTCTTTTTTTGGGTAAAGGGTTACCCCGGTTAAATTTCATTCAACAACCAAAAACAAACAAGTGAGAGACAAAAAAATCCCCCAGTTTTCTAGAAAGACATGCCAATCTAGAGTGACACGCGAATACAAAAGAGAAACGCAAACAAAAACAAACAAAGTCTAACGACAAACAAGTAACCCAAAGCTACATCGACCATTTTTTATCATGCTAGCCGCATTCATCTTGATCCATAAGCAAAGCTCGCGGTAATTTCCACTCGAGAAGAATTTGATTCACGTAACTCGTCTCTCTAAACTTCATTGTATGTAGCTTCATACGAATTGTTGATAAGATCACCTCAATCAGTTGAGCTGCACTATGTTTCTTTGAAGAAAACAACCGGTTATTACGTTCCTGCCACACGAAGTATGCCGACGCCCCGACCACTAGCTTTCCGATAATATGGTTAGCCCGTTTGGAATCAGCATATTGCACCAGATGTTCAAATATTTCCTCCCAGTTTTTGTCGATAGCTCCCATACCAGCCTGTTCATGAACCCCATACCAAATCTGGGATGCAAAAGCGCATTCAAAGAATAGGTGGTTATGAGAATCAGGACCCGCTGTACATAAAGAACAACACATGAGGTTGTAGTTCGATTTCCATTTACACATCATATCATGAGTTTTGAGTTTTTTGCAAATAAGGAGCCACATTAGGAACGAATGACGTGGAATCGCTTGAGGGAACCACACCATACGAGCCCAAGGAGCCTGATCCTTCATTTTTCGAATATCGTCCCACACGACAAAAGTACTATACTCCATGTCAGACCCTTCTCTAGATCTCCAAACAATTCTATCATTAGAATCCGAGTTTAAGACAACATTAGGAACGTTTTGTAAGGCTGGGAAACGGTTTATCCAAGAGTTCGGCCAAACCTATCCCCCATTCTGAACCATATCTGCAACTGTAGAAAACATATTGAGACCAGCATTTGCTATCATTCGAGGAGTGATAAATTCACTTAACGGACAAAAACTATCCCATATATCGAACCACACTAGCATATTGGACACAAACTATCCCATACATCTAATCCTTCTTTCTCAACCTTCAACTTCTTCCGATCCTCTTTAAGCAGGAAGTGCGATCTGAAGTCCTAGGTTAAGCAAATAGAAATCTTCAATGGTAGATTCCAATCCATTCGCTTGTACTGCGCTCTACTGGCTCCAAGACCCAACATTCTAGGAGTAACCTACAATCGCTCGCTCCCATTCATCTGATAGAGAGTTTGAATTCAGTGGTTTAGGAACATAAATGTACTATCAGGAGAGAGCAAAAGCCCTGGATTGGATACTTCGCGGATTGGTCAACCGGAATATGGAATAGGAAACTCTCTCCTTTCATAGCTCTCGGGCCTATTCTATTCATTACAGGAGAAAGTCTCTATCCTCAGTTGCCTTGCCTCTGCATTTAGCCCCACCTTTTCAGGCCTAGACTGGGTAGATTCTTTCTATTCTTCAATGAAAGCCTTCATGAAAGCTGCAACAGGATAAAGGATATCCTCTGTTCTCGCTCTGTCTGCTTAATGCCTTCTATTGAACCGATTGGTGCCATTTCTTCTCTTCGAGACAGGGCAATAGATTCGTCTTGTCCTTGGCTTATGAAGGGAATGAGGTAAGGTAGCCAAAGCCCCCAACAAAGGGATAGGGCAATCCTTCCCAAGTAATGCATAAGCAAGATCAGGACTAGAGGGGTGTGAAGAGTATGGGGGATCTCTTGTGCAAAGCAAAGACAGGTACGTGCTAGCAAAGAAGGGAAGTGGCAAGGGATTGAAAAGAAGAAGAAAGAAGAGAAAATTAGTACACAGAGTCTTCCCCTGCTTAATTGATCTAATGATAAAGAAGCAGGCTAAGTAAAATAGAAAGTGTGTGTAAACAATAAGTAATGACTTGCTTTGTGAGAGCTCAGTTTCTAAGACGAAGGCTAAGAATTCTCTACTAGAGGGATTGAAAAGATCGAGGGTAATTTATGAGTCTTGATGGACCTTTCTTATTATAGGCTAAAGGAATAGCTAAGGACTTCTTCCCTCATTCTCATCAAATTGGGGTAGCTCAGGAACTATTGAATCTCTCAGGAGTTTAATAAACCCTTTTATGCTAGTGGAATTTGGAAGCATGATAAGTCCGTACTCCACATTCTAGCTTCATCCTTGGTTTTCAAAGATAGGAACTGACAAAAGAAAAAAGGTAAGATAATTCTTTCTGGTCTGAACTGAAAGCGAGGGAGGCCCAGGTCTACATACATGTCTTGGACCAATAGAATCCTCCAATTGCTAGGGAAAGAATATCGGGATTAGTCTCCTTGCCATTGCTACCGTCTTTGAAAGTCTAGCTATCCTCTCCTTGTCATTCTTAGTTATTCTGCATTGCTCCTTCTTCTGATCTTGCTTTCTTGCCTTATAGAACTGACTATGTCCCGTCCTTCCGGTTTTCACACTCACTTAAAGTCCATTCCTTGCTCTTGCCTAGTTCTAGGCTTAGACGAAAGAGCTCATTCATAGATTCCATCTTTCTAGCATTTCATGTCTTTCTTCCTTCAACTCTAATTCATGCCTTGAATTGTTAACTCCTTCTATAATAGCTATTGCCCCTCTTCTCACCTCCCCTAGAGCTATTGAATAAAAATCCGAGGCTCACTCGCTGCCCTAAGCCCTACAGTTCCTTCGCTTACCGCCTAAGATGAATCTATTGCCTCCCATCCATCCACGAGTAGATATTTAGTATTGAATAGTGTCAAACCCAATCCTAAGCAATAGTCAAGAATGTCACACCCCCAAAAATCCACCTGCGGAGTACTACCGCTTGGAGGCGTGACTGACCAGGATCCAGCCACCAATCATATTGAACAAGCATATAAGTAGTTATAAAAATCCAGCCAATACAATTGGTGTTCAAACAAAACATAATTAAGTTGCAAGCGGAAGCATAAGTCTTAAATCATAACATGAGTTTAATTGTTTCAAAGTTTAACATGGCACACAGTCGTCCATGTCCCACAACGATCCTCCTCCATGCAAGCTCCAGCTAAGAATCTAAGGACCTGCAAAGCATGTAGTAACGAGTCAACAACAAGTTGAGTGAGTTCACGGTTGGGTGTTCGTTTTAAGTTGTTTCGAAAACAGTTTCCTTTAGCTGGCATCCTGCCGTGGGGGTTACCCCATAGTTAAAAAACGTGACTTGTTTATTCCCAATTATTCTGGCAATCCAGCCGTGGGGGCTACCCCGTGTTAGTTATCTGGCATTTCGGCCGTGGGGGCTACCCCATGTATATACTAGACTCGTTACCATATCGACTGCTGACTGTAGTCATGTTTATGTGCCCTGAACTGTCAATGTCTATCATCATTGACGTGCCAGTAGTCCATTAGTTCACGCCCGTCCTCTGCGGCACGGTGTGAGGTTTGTCAAACCTAAATAGCGCTATCTAACTAATGACCCGCTCGCCATTGGCCTCGGCGATTAAGTCGATACAAAGATGAGGGACTTCGTGATAGAGTTTTGGTCTAGTACGAGTTATCTGTCCGTGAGGACGAGGAATTACATTCCTGAACCAATACTGTCCTACCCAAGGAGGACGAGGAACCCATGTTCCTTAACCCCATTCCCAACCCCTGGGAATCCCATGCTTTGTAGAGGGTGTGAACTCACCTTGGTTTGCTCGGTAGAAAACACAGAAAAGTCAAACAAGCAACGTTGAGGCTACTCACGTCCTATCATAGTTGTATCATACAATCAGGTTCGCATTCAAGTAGTGCACGTACGGGTTACACGTTTAATCATAGCAGATCAACAATGTTCACGTTCAATAGTAACATACAAGGTCTGTACATTGGGCCCAAGAGTCCGGCCCAATCAATTAAGCCCATAATTAAACAAGTCCAACAGTGTGTACCCGCATATGATCCCGAGTCGCAACTAGGCGTTTGCGACTCGCAACCGGAGTCGCAACCATGGTTTCGGTCCATGCTGTTTTGGTTACGAGTCGCAACTGGACTCGCAACGGTGGTTTCGAGTCACAAGGTTTGGTGTGCTGATCCGGTGTGGTTTCGAGTCGCAACCGGGTGTTTGCGACTCGCAACTGATGTCGCAACCGGGAGATTTCGACTCGTTGTGCTTGGTTTCGAGTCGTAACTGATGGTTACGAGTGGACAGGAGCTGATTCGGAACAGTGTACTATTCTGATTTCATGTAACAGTTTGTACTAACCAACCAAATTCCTTAAACATGTTTATTTGTCTAGAAATTTCCTAAAATGGATCAAACAAATCAGAATTCAAATATTCAACCTGTTCATATGATATTCAAGTTGTTCTTCACACATTCATCATGTTCATCATCATTCAAATATTCAAGTAACTCATCTTCATTCATATGAACCTAAGTCTAACAAGAACCATGAACAACTTATCAACAAATCACCCTAGTTGGCAAGCTTTCGGTTCTTAACACAAGGATACACAATCCGATTTATGTGAATCATCAACAACTAGTGTTTTAGACTACATTTAAACACAAAACATCATGAGTTCATTATGCCACATATCTGAAATCAAGCATGTTCCGATTATCAATATTACCCACAAATCGATTCACAAAACATCATCAATCCTACCACTACACTAGTTAAATTATATCATTTGTAACATCAACATCATAAACATATAATCATTATCAACCGAATGTAAACTCATAACATAGGATATTTATGAACCGATTTCTTGAACACTAACTTAACATCAATGTGTACTATCAAACATGCTCAACCGATTATCATACATCATTATCAACTCAAAACACAACACACATTCGGTTCACAAACATTATCAAGCATACACCATACTAGTTAAGTTCTATCATTCATACCCTTATTAAACAACAACAAACATCATAGATTCACTAACCGGTTGTGAGGTGGTGAAAGATGAAGCTTTGTTTGGTGTGAACAAGCCAAATCCGAGAAAGCCTTCTTGTGGCCGGTTGGTTTGATCCGAAAAGAAAGGAGAAGTATGGTGTTGAAGCTTAGGGTTTTGGTGAGAGGAAGTAGGAGAGTGTGTGTGCTAGAGGAGCATGAGTGTTGTCCAAAGTGGTAAACATGGGTAGCTATTAAGGCTATATACCCGCCCCCAAGTTGTGCACCCTAATGGGTTTCGGTTGAGTTCAATGGGGTGCGTGGCCCATCCGGCCCAAGTGTTACGGTTTACTCGAGACCACATGGTCTCGAGCCGGGTTCGTGTCGTTTCGGTTCATATACATACTCGCATATATACACATAAGCACACATGTGACCTAACACATAATCATATCAAAGGTTGTAGCTTATCATTAATCACATAAGTTTAATTATTCACACGTTTAAGCATACAACGAAAGGTTCTAAATTTCGAGTTGTCACATCATCCCCAAGTTGAAAGAAATTTCGTCCCGAAATTTGGTAAGCACTCACTGAGGAAGCTAGTTAAGTTGTTTGGTTTTCCCGGTTTTCCTGGGGCGTCACATCCACCCCCCGTTGATCTGGAATTTCGTCCCGAAATTCCGTAGCTTCGGCCTCAGTAGTGGGTGTACTGTTTGCGAACAGTTGGGGATACTTTTGTTTCATCTGATCTTCGCGCTCCCAGGTGAACTCTGGGCCGCGACGTGAGTTCCAACGAACTCGAACGAGAGGTATTCTGGTGCTCTTGAGGACCTTAACATCCCGGTCCGTGATTTCGACTGGTTCCTCGACGAATCGTAACTGCTCGTCGATAGTGAGCTCCTTCAAAGGAACTACGTGGGTCTCATCTGATGGACACTTCTTCAGATTCGACACGTGAAAAACGTTGTGAACTGCACCGAGTTCTGCTGGTAAGTTTAGTCTGTAGGCCACCCTGCCTATTTTCTCAATGACCTCGAAAGGTCCAACGTATCGTGGGTTGAGTTTACCGCGTTTGCCAAAACGAACCACACCCCTCCAGGGTGAAACTTTGAGTAGTACCCGCTCCCCAACCTGGAGCTCAAGTGGTTTTCTGCCCATGTCGGCGTAAACTATCTGACGTTCGCGAGCGGCCGTCATGCGTTTTCGGATCTGAGCGATCTGCTCGGTTGTATCTACCACATATTCTGGACCAGTGATCTGACTTTCTCCCACCTCTGCCCAGCAAAGAGGAGACCGGCATTTACGTCCGTACAATGCCTCAAACGGAGCAGCTCCAATGCTGGTGTGGTAGCTGTTATTGTACGAGAATTCCACAAGTGGCAGATGCTTTTCCTAGCGGTTGCCAAAGTCGATTACACATGCACGAAGCATGTCTTCTAAGGTTTGAATAGTGCGCTCGGACTGCCCGTCCGTCTGAGGGTGATACGCTGTGCTCATGTCTAATCGTGAGCCAAAGGATTTGTGCATTGCTTGCCACAGCTCTGAAGTAAATCGTGCATCTCGATCCTAGATGATGGAGGTGGGCACCCCGTGCCTCGAAACAATTTCCTTGATGTATATTTCTGCAAGAGTGGAGAACTTATCCGTCTCCTTGATAGCCAAGAAGTGTGCAGATTTTGTGAGTCGATCCACGATCACCCAAATAGTATCGTTCCCGCGCTGGGATCTAGGTAGGCCAGTGACAAAATCCATGGAAATTTGCTCCCATTTCCATTGAGGTATCTCTGGTTGTTGGAGTAGGCCTGAGGGTTTCTGGTATTCCGACTTGACTCTCGCACAAGTCAAACATTTACTGACGTAGGTCGCTATGTGGGCCTTCATGCTAGGCCACCAGTACGTAGTTTTAATGTCGTGGTACATTTTGTCCGATCCAGGATGTACCGAGTAGCGAGACTTGTGTGCTTCGTCCATCACAAGCTCTCGTAGGTTGCCATAGAGTGGGACCCAAATGCGTCCCGTTACGTAGTAAGCGCTGTCTTCCTTTTGTTCGAATCGTTGCCTTGATCCGCGTAGGGCTTCGGCCCTGACGTTTTCTGGTTTCAGTGCTTCTATCTGAGCAGCTCGTATTTGGGAAGGGAGACTAGAGTGGATCGTGAGTTGTAAAGCTCGCACGCGCTTAGGCGCTGTGTCCTTCCGACTGAGGGCGTCAGCCACAACATTGGCTTTGCCCGGGTGATACCTGATTGAGCACTCGTAGTCATTCAGTAGCTCGACCCATCGTCGTTGTCGCATATTTAGTTCTTTCTGTTTGAAGATATGCTCGAGGCTCCTGTGGTCAGTGTAGATGGCGCACTTGGTACCGTACAGGTAATGCCGCCATAACTTAAGTGCAAAAACAACAGCTCCCAGCTCCAAGTCGTGCGTCGTGTAGTTCTTTTCATGAACCTTAAGTTGGCGTGAGGCGTAGGCTATAACCTTATCTCGTTGCATCAATACACAACCAAGACCCTGAATGGATGCGTCGCAGTAGACCACAAAGTCGTCTGTGCCTTCTGGCAAGGAAAGGATAGGTGCGCTACAAGGTCTATCCTTTAGGTGCTGAAATGCCAACTCCTGTGCGTTTCCCCAGCGATAAACAACGCCCTTCTGCGTTAGTGAGGTGAGAGGCTGTGCAATCTTAGAAAAATCCTTTATGAATCTCCGGTAGTATCCTGCCAAACCCAAGAATTGGCGAATTTCCTTTGGTGTACGAGGTGCAGGCCAGTTCTTAATCGAGTCTATCTTGGATGGATCAACATGAATCCCATCCTCGTTTACCACGTGGCCTAGGAAATGGACTTCTCGAAGCCAGAAGTCGCATTTCGAGAACTTTGCATAAAGCTGTTCTGTTCGAAGGAGTTCCAAAATAAGTCGCAGATGTTGCTCGTGTTCCTCCCGACTCTTGGAATAGATCAGGATGTCGTCGATGAAGACTATAACGAACTTGTCCAGGTAAGGCTTGCACACTCGGTTCATCAAGTCCATGAAAACCGCAGGTGCGTTTGTCATCCCAAAAGGCATGACCAAAAACTCATAGTGCCCGTATCGGGTTCTGAAAGCTGTTTTAGAGACGTCCTCTTCCCGGACTCTCAGCTGGTGATAACCCGATCTCAGATCGATCTTCGAATAGTAGCTCGATCCCTGCAGCTGGTCGAACAAGTCGTCAATACGCGGTAGAGGATAACGATTCTTCACCATTACCTTGTTGAGTCCCCGATGGTCGATGCACACTCTGATGGAGCTAAGCGATAAGGTGCACGAGCTATAGGCGCAGCTCCAGGAGCTAGTTCGATCTGAGACTCGACTTGGCGATGAGGCGGAAGACCAGGTAATTCCTCAGGAAATACCTCTGGATAATCGCGTACAACTGGGCCAAAATGGCAGTGTGGCCCTTTCGCAAGCACTTTTGGGCCTTAAGAAGGGAGATGACGTTCTCAACGGCACCCCTCTTGTCGCCACGAATCATGAGGGGTTCACTACCGGAACCTGGAATACGAACAACCTTCTCGTTGCAAAGAATCTCTGCTCGGTGTTGGGATAACCAATCCATCCCAATGACAACGTCAAAACTACCCAAGACGATAGGAATAAGGTCGATAGAGAAGGTCTGGTTAGCAAGAACAAGTTTACAACTCTTGACTACGTGTGTGGCCTCTAACTCTTACCATTTGCTAGCTCTACAGTGTGCTTGTTGTTCAAGGGTGTTGGAATACGCTTAGGCATTCGACTAACTTCTAGTGACATGTAGCTAGTATCGGCACCCGAATCAAATAAAACTGAAACATAAACGTCGTCGAGAAGGAACTTACCCGCCACAACATTGGGGTCATTCCTTGCTTCACCTTGGCCGATCACGAACGCCCGCCCCCGGGCTCCATTGTTGCTGTTGTCGCGTTTCTGCCTCATCTGCGGACAGTTCCTCTTAAGATGGCCTTCAGCCCCACAACGGAAACACCCCTTTTTGCTACCCTGCTGCTGCTGGTTTCGGTGTGCAGGGTATGGGCTCTTGCAATCTCTAGCCACATGTCCCGTCTTCTTGCACCGATGGCAGCACGATTCCATACATGACCCGGTGTGGTGTTGATGGCATTTGCGGCATTTCGGCTTATTCCCAAGGTATCCCCCTTGATTTTGGTAGTTCAGCCCCTGCTGTACGAGTTTCCCGTGCGGGTCCTGTTGTATAGGGCCACGACCTTCACTCTGGTGATTACCCCAAATATGCTTGGTGTTAATAAGAGCATTTGCATTGGAGGGGTTGCGCTTGGGTAACTTGCCCTCTTCCACTGCCTGATCAGTGAGCTGGTGCGCCAAACGAACGATTTGTTGGATTGTGGAAAAGTTGGCCGCAATAACGGACCCTCGGATTTCTGGGGCTAAGCCTCTGAGGTATAGCTCGATTCGTCTAGAAATGGGTTGTGACAAGTTAGGACATAAGGCAGCCAAATCGTTGGACCTTTTCGTGTACGCTTCGATCTCTGATCCTTCCATTTTCAAGCCAAAGTACTCTATTTCAAGTTTGAGGATGTCGTCCGGATGACAAAATTCTTCCTTGATCAAATCCTTGAAGTCGCTCCAGGGGGTGGCATTCGCATCTGCTAACCCGAGCATCTGAACTTGTGTGTTCCACCAAGAATACGCTTTCCCTTGCAAGGTACCAGCAGCGTACTCTACTCGCTTACTGGTAGGGCTTTCACTTTCTTCGAATGCCGATTCGATCCTGCGAATCCAGTGTAGGAGACCTATCGCTCCCTCGGTGCCATTAAAGGTACTAGGTCGACAGTCCATAAAGGTTTTGAAAGTGCACACGGGTGGCTGAACGTGTTGACCTATCGTGGGTGAAAGAAAAGACAGAGTTTAACACAAAGGTTGGTTCACGAGAGTGGGATCCTAAAGATCCTAGAGTGAGTTCGGACTGCAGGATATACCTCCTGCGTGTGCAGCTGCAAGTGCTGCGGCAACTCGTTCGTTAATCAGAGCCGTCAACTGGGCTTGTGTCAAGTTAACGCGTCCAGACATGATCTTCATATCAAGAAGAACGTGAGTGAGAGGGGTTTGCGAAAGTACGACGATAAAATAGAGTAAGCACGCACGTGTTCAAGCAACAGTAGTTATACTAACCAAGCATACCATGAACAATGTACTATGTATCTAACAAGTAGGTAATATATACACAGATCATATCACCTAGAATGTCGAACCTTGCATGTGGAGTGAAGCATCGTTGTGGACCGTTGAGCACTGTACAGGTTATAGTCTGGTTTTAACAAAAACGTTTTTCCCTTTATTAAAACCAAGTTCTCTATAACCAATGGCTCTGATACCAATCTGTCACACCCCCAAAAATCCACCTGCGGAGTACTACCGCTTGGAGGCGTGACTGACCAGGATCCAGCCACCAATCATATTGAACAAGCATATAAGTAGTTATAAAAATCCAGCCAATACAATTGGTGTTCAAACAAAACATAATTAAGTTGCAAGCGAAAGCATAAGTCTTAAATCATAACATGAGTTTAATTGTTTCAAAGTTTAACATGGCACACAGTCGTCCATGTCCCACAACGATCCTCCTCCATGCAAGCTCCAGCTAAGAATCTAAGGACCTGCAAAGCATGTAGTAACGAGTCAACAACAAGTTGAGTGAGTTCACGGTTGGGTGTTCGTTTTAAGTTGTTTCGAAAACAGTTTCCTTTAGCTGGCATCCTGCCGTGGGGGTTACCCCATAGTTAAAAAACGTGACTTGTTTATTCCCAATTATTCTGGCAATCCAGCCGTGGGGGCTACCCCGTGTTAGTTATCTGGCATTTCGGCCGTGGGGGCTACCCCATGTATATACTAGACTCGTTACCATATCGACTGCTGACTGTAGTCATGTTTATGTGCCCTGAACTGTCAATGTCTATCATCATTGACGTGCCAGTAGTCCATTAGTTCACGCCCGTCCTCTGCGGCACGGTGTGAGGTTTGTCAAACCTAAATAGCGCTATCTAACTAATGACCCGCTCGCCATTGGCCTCGGCGATTAAGTCGATACAAAGATGAGGGACTTCGTGATAGAGTTTTGGTCTAGTACGAGTTATCTGTCCGTGAGGACGAGGAATTACATTCCTGAACCAATACTGTCCTACCCAAGGAGGACGAGGAACCCATGTTCCTTAACCCCATTCCCAACCCCTGGGAATCCCATGCTTTGTAGAGGGTGTGAACTCACCTTGGTTTGCTCGGTAGAAAACACAGAAAAGTCAAACAAGCAACGTTGAGGCTACTCACGTCCTATCATAGTTGTATCATACAATCAGGTTCGCATTCAAGTAGTGCACGTACGGGTTACACGTTTAATCATAGCAGATCAACAATGTTCACGTTCAATAGTAACATACAAGGTCTGTACATTGGGCCCAAGAGTCCGGCCCAATCAATTAAGCCCATAATTAAACAAGTCCAACAGTGTGTACCCGCATATGATCCCGAGTCGCAACTAGGCGTTTGCGACTCGCAACCGGAGTCGCAACCATGGTTTCGGTCCATGCTGTTTTGGTTACGAGTCGCAACTGGACTCGCAACGGTGGTTTCGAGTCACAAGGTTTGGTGTGCTGATCCGGTGTGGTTTCGAGTCGCAACCGGGTGTTTGCGACTCGCAACTGATGTCGCAACCGGGAGATTTCGACTCGTTGTGCTTGGTTTCGAGTCGTAACTGATGGTTACGAGTGGACAGGAGCTGATTCGGAACAGTGTACTATTCTGATTTCATGTAACAGTTTGTACTAACCAACCAAATTCCTTAAACATGTTTATTTGTCTAGAAATTTCCTAAAATGGATCAAACAAATCAGAATTCAAATATTCAACCTGTTCATATGATATTCAAGTTGTTCTTCACACATTCATCATGTTCATCATCATTCAAATATTCAAGTAACTCATCTTCATTCATATGAACCTAAGTCTAACAAGAACCATGAACAACTTATCAACAAATCACCCTAGTTGGCAAGCTTTCGGTTCTTAACACAAGGATACACAATCCGATTTATGTGAATCATCAACAACTAGTGTTTTAGACTACATTTAAACACAAAACATCATGAGTTCATTATGCCACATATCTGAAATCAAGCATGTTCCGATTATCAATATTACCCACAAATCGATTCACAAAACATCATCAATCCTACCACTACACTAGTTAAATTATATCATTTGTAACATCAACATCATAAACATATAATCATTATCAACCGAATGTAAACTCATAACATAGGATATTTATGAACCGATTTCTTGAACACTAACTTAACATCAATGTGTACTATCAAACATGCTCAACCGATTATCATACATCATTATCAACTCAAAACACAACACACATTCGGTTCACAAACATTATCAAGCATACACCATACTAGTTAAGTTCTATCATTCATACCCTTATTAAACAACAACAAACATCATAGATTCACTAACTGGTTGTGAGGTGGTGAAAGATGAAGCTTTGTTTGGTGTGAACAAGCCAAATCCGAGAAAGCCTTCTTGTGGCCGGTTGGTTTGATCCGAAAAGAAAGGAGAAGTATGGTGTTGAAGCTTAGGGTTTTGGTGAGAGGAAGTAGGAGAGTGTGTGTGCTAGAGGAGCATGAGTGTTGTCCAAAGTGGTAAACATGGGTAGCTATTAAGGCTATATACCCGCCCCCAAGTTGTGCACCCTAATGGGTTTCGGTTGAGTTCAATGGGGTGCGTGGCCCATCCGGCCCAAGTGTTACGGTTTACTCGAGACCACATGGTCTCGAGCCGGGTTCGTGTCGTTTCGGTTCATATACATACTCGCATATATACACATAAGCACACATGTGACCTAACACATAATCATATCAAAGGTTGTAGCTTATCATTAATCACATAAGTTTAATTATTCACACGTTTAAGCATACAACGAAAGGTTCTAAATTTCGAGTTGTCACAAAGAAGAAAAACTCAGGACTAGGAAAGAAAGGCAGAGACAAACTGTAACGAACTCGTTAGCAGCTTCTGATCGATCTAAGTCTAGGGTTTCTTGTTTCGTTTTTCTATCGCCAATGTTTTCTCTATTGATCTTGAGCATGGTGGAATAGGGATAAGGGTTTATCGGTCCTACTGGTTGGGCAGTAACCTTGATTTATCTGAGTTTCTATTTCGTTTAGCTAGAGTCATTAGGTTAAGCCGCTAGAATTAGGGTTTGCATGGTTATTCTTGTTTTGCTGTTTTGCTTTTGTGTTTTGTTTGCTGCATGGAGAGTGACATGGATCGAAACTTGGAGGATCTAGGGTTTCAAGCTTTTTCTGAAAGATTGCGTGGGGACGTGTTTATCAGCTCGAGTAACATCAAGCCGTTGAACTCTCAGGAGGAGCGAGGGAAACCCCCATCCTTTGGCAAGAGTTTTGATGGCCGACCTTTAAACATTGATGGTAATCCTCTTATGCCACGACGTGGGGTGGTTCAGCAGGAACCAACGATGATAAATGTTATCGATGAGCTTGAGAAGGTAACTGTTCCGGTTCAGTTGGAGAGCTCGAATGCCGATGATATTCTAAATGATGAACCTGTGAAAACGACGTTCTCCTATGCGGATACAGTTAAAAATTCTACATTGAAGAAGCATGAGGTTAACTTTCGGAGAATGGATTCGGTGGAAACAGTTAAGGATGCTGACGTTGTCATACCACGTGAGGTAATTCGTAAAGTTCAGGAGAAGTTTGAGAATGTTCTGTATGGATACTTTTTAGGTAATCGGCTACCTTATCTTGTAGTAGAATATTATGCTAAGAATGTGTGGTCTAAGTATGGATTTGCCAAACTCATGATGAATTCGGATGGCTTCTTCTTCTTTAAGTTTGACTCGAAAGAGGGTATGGCTAAAGTGCTGGAGGGGGGGGGGGGCTGGCTGATTAGGAAAATGCCTTTGTTCTTGAATGTCTAGTCTCCGTCTGTTAGTCTTAAAAAAGAGGGAATCAAATCTGTGCCGGTGTGGGTGAAGTTGCATAATGTTCCTATATCAGTCTACATGGATGATGGCTTGAGTTTGTTAGCGTCCAAAATAGGGATTCCTAAAAGATTAGACGGGTATACAGCTGATATATGCATGGATAATTGGGGAAGAAGCAGTTTTGCACGTGCTTTAATTGAAATAAATGTGGATAGCGAGCTGAAAGATTACATTGTTGTTGCAATTCCGAAGTTAGATGAGGATGGGTACTTAACTGAAAGAGTAAAAGTAGAATACGAATGGAAACCTCAACGGTGCTCTTTATGTTGTGTTTTTTGCCATTGTGATAATACATGTGCTAAGAATGTGAATAATAAGGAGAAGCAAGTGGTTGTCGATGACGAGGATTCATTACGGATAAAAGGAAGATGGCTAGGATGGGAGTTATGCATAAGAAGCAAAAGCCAAAGTTTGTCTACAAGCCGAAAATAAACAAGTCAGGAGCGAGTACCTCTGGTACAAAGGAGGTTACAACTGATAATATAAGAAGTGCTAATGTGAAGACCGGAAACTCGTTTGAAGCTTTGTCGAGGGATGGTGGGGAAGATGCTATAGCCGATATAGGGGTGGATAAGGAGTTGAGGCATAACTTGAAGAAAGGTAATGGGAAGTCTACTCGAACCGAGAATGAGGTTGAGGTAACTTTACAAACGGAAATGTCCAAGTTTATGAAACCTGATCAGAGTCACATATCTAAGGGGGCAAGCACTCCCGGACAAACAGGTCTTAATGGATAGTATTATGTCGTGGAACATAAGGGGTTTGAACCGCCCCCTGAAACAAAGTGAGGTTCGTCAAATTGTTGCTGAAAATAAGTTAAATGTTTGTGCTATCTTAGAGTCTCACGTGGATGTTGCTAAACTGGGTACCATTTGTCATAAAGTTTTTCGGAATTGGAGCTAGACTTCTAATGGGGGATCTTGTAGTAGGGGAACCCGAATTATCTTGGGATGGGATGCAGATGTGGTCGACCTTATGTTGCTCTCTCAATCTGATCAAGTCATTCATACGCAGATGTTAGTTAAAGCTGATAAAAAAAGTCTTCTTTTGCTCATTTGTGTACGCGGAAAATAAGTATCAGGAGCGTAGAAGTCTATGGGAGAGTTTATGCAACCATAAAAGCTTGTGTCATGATAAACCATGGGTTGTTATGGGGGATTTTAATTCAGCGCTTCATCTTGAGGATTCTCTTTACGGATCATCCTACCAAACGATAAGCATGTGTGAGTTTAAAGATTGTATTCAATTTTCGGAATTGCTGGATATACAAGGTCACGGGCTCCACTATACATGGAATCAGAACCCCAAAGAGGGAGTGGGGCTTCTAAAGAAGATAGACCGTGTTATGGGTAATGTTCAGTTCTTGGACATGTATCCGAATGCTTTTGTCATGTACCACCCTTTTCGAGTTTCGGACCATACGGCCTTGTATCTTGAAAATGGGAGCCGTGATTGAGAAGAAAACAAAACCTTTCAAGTTTCCTAACTTTATTACCTACCTCCAAGCCGGAATTCATGAAGTGTGTGGAACAGGAATGGCTGAAAACTATCCAAGGGGTTAATATGTTCTCGGTAACAAGGAAACTTAGCAATCTTAAACCGCATTTAAGGAAGATCTTATTCAACCAAGGAAACTTGCATGCTAAGGTGTCGGAGCTTAGGAAAAAGTTGGATGATATTCAAGTGCTTGTTGATCAGAATCCTTTGGATGCCCATCTCTGTCAATTGGAAGCGACATGTCTTCAAGAGTTTCAGACTGCTGCTTATGATGAGGAATGTTTCCTCAAACAAAAATAAAAAGTCGAATGGTTGTGTGCTGGAGACTCGAATACAAAATATTTTCATAATGTTGTGAAAAGCCGTAATGGTAGAAATAAGATTCATAGTGTCAAAGACATTGCTGGAAACCGTTATGAAGGTACTAGGGTGGCGGATGCTTTAGTCAATCACTACTCGAACTTCCTTGGTGTTGAGGACCAGGTTGCTTTGCTAAATCTGGATAATATCTTTGTTAACGTCCTTAGTCAACAAGATGCTTCTAATATGGTCCGGCAGGTAACTCGAGAGGAGATCAAAATGGCAATGTTTAATATTGGTGAAAATAAGGCCCCGGGGCCTGATGGCTATATGTTAGTGTTTTTTAAGAAGGCTTGGGATATTATTGGTAAGGAAGTTACAGATGCGGTGCTTGACTTCTTTGAAAATGGTAAGCTGCTCAAACAAATAAATCACACGATCCTTGCTTTGATTCCTAAAAAAGAAACACCGGATTCAGTTTTGGATTATCGGCCTATCTCATGGTGTAATGTGCTCTATAAATGTATCAGCAAGATCATAACGGATAGGATTAAAGGGAGCTTGGGGGCTCTTGTCAGTATTAAGCAATCCGCTTTTGTGCCAGGAAGGAAAATCTCTGATAATATTCTCCTAACTCAGGAGCTGATGCATAACTATCATTTGAATAGAGGCCCTACGAGATGTGCGTTTAAAATCGATATTCAGAAATCCTATGATACGGTTAGTTGGTCTTTTTTGAAAGCTATTCTTATCCGTTTTGGGTTCAATCATCGAATGGTTGTGTGGATTATGATATGTGTTTCCATGGCTTCCTACTCGATATGCGTTAATGGTAATCTTCATGGTTTTTTTCAAGGGAAGAGGGGTTTGAGACAGGGGGACCCGATGTCGCCTTATTTATTTACTCTTATCATGGAGGTTCTCTCCTTATTGCTTCAACAGGTGGCCAACCCAAACTCGTCTTTTAAATTCCATCATCATTGTGCTAAGCAGAAAATAATCAACGTGTCCTTTGCGGACGACTTGTTTATGTTTGTCCATGCTGACACTTGCTCGGTTAAGAAGATTAGAGATGCGCTGGAAATGTTTACTAGTTGGTCTGGGTTAGTGTCGAGCCTGTCTAAGAGTACTGCCTATTTCTCGAATGTCCCTTTTTCGGTGAAGCAAGAGATTCTTACTTTGATGCCTTTCCAAGAAGGTAGTTTTCTGGTTCGGTATCTTTGTGTGCCACTCATATCCACTAAGCTCATTTATAAAGATTGTAAAATCTTGATTGATCGTGTGGAGAGCAAAATCACAAGCTGGATCTCTAAGTCATTGTCTTTTGCGGGCCGTCTTCAGCCTATAAACTCGGTTTTATCTTCTATGCACATTTACTGGGCCTCTGTTTTCATTCTTCCAGCTCGTGTCATCTTAGAGTTGGAGAAGAGGATGCGTCGATTCTTATGGAATGCAGGCTCTTCTGGCAGAGTTCGAGCTAAAGTTGCTTGGTCTGATGTATGCTTGCCTAAAAACGAGGGAGGCTTGGGTATTAGGAGTGTTATGGATGTTAATAAGGCTCTCATGGCAAACCATATATGGAGTATAATCTCGAATAGAGACTCTCTTTGGGTTCAGTGGATCCATTCCTATAAACTAAAGGGTAGAAGCTTTTGGGAGGTTCCGTGTAGGGGTAGCATGAGCTGGGGATGGCGTAAGATTTTATCCATCCGAAACTTAGTGCGTCCGTACATCGGTATGTCTATCAGAAGTGGTGCTCAGACTAATGCATGGTGTGATAATTGGTGTCCTTTGAGTCCGATTTGATCCTTCATCACTCCGAGAGTTATCACTAATGCGGGCTTCAATATGCATTCCACTGTTGCTGATCTTGTGGATGATTCAGGCCAGTGGAGATGGCCTCAAGCTTGGTATGACTTATTCCCGATGTTGATAAATTTACAACCCCCAATTCTTGTTCGTAATGTACCCAATAAGCTTACGTGGAAAGACTTGGAAGGCAAAGATAGTTATTTCAGTTCAAAGGAAGTACGGAATAATATGATATGGTTTTCACAATGTATCCCAAGACACTCATTCCATATGTGGTTGGTTATCAGAAACAAGCTCAAAACTCAGGATCGGCTTACTACTTGGGAAGCAGGAAGTGATACGAACTTAAGGCTTATGTGCTGTCCGCTTTGTTGCTATGATCGTGACTCACGTGAGTACCTATTCTCCCAATGTAATTTTGTGTTGCAAGTATGGAATAATGTCAAAACTATGGCTAGCTTGGAGAGTGTTGATGATTCTTGGGTATCCATTTTTGCATGGATGGAACAAACGGCTTCTTCCAAGAAGATGGACGTTATTGTGGGTAAGATACTGATTGCGGCTACTACTTTCTTTATATGGCAAGAAAAAAATAATAGACTGTTCTCTCACAATCACAACACGGCTGAAAGGTGACGGAGATGATCAAGAACACGGTTCGGTTAAAGCTTATGGGGTTCAAATTCCGTGGGAAGGCTTGCCGGAATAGAATTTTAACGGCTTGGAGGATTTATACTAATGACGAGGAAGAAGATCCGGGCTAGAAGTCTAATTCAGTAGTTGATCTCGTGTGTTTATGTTACTTGGCTGTCTTGTTTGTGGCTTTGGTGTTTTGTTTTTCGTATGTTAGCATACTGGTTATTTTGTGTTTTTCCTAGTCTTGGTATGCCAAGTCTAGTAGGTGTGTCCGCTTTGGCACACCCTTGTACTTATTTGGTTGATTTATAAAATTTACCGAGGTAACCCTTTACCCAAAAAAAAGAAAGGCAGAGACAGGGAAAGCTAAGGTATAGATGAGTAATAGGATAGGGAGCACTCCGCTACACTCATTAGGATAACAACCTCCTAACTACTATGAATTAAACAACTAATGGACGGACCAGACCTCATAAGACTACTGAAATAGAAAAAGAGAAGGGATTCACGGGCAGTGAAGGCAACCAAGGGAGAGGAATCATTCCATTCAATTCCGAAGCCTAGCGTCTCCTGTAAGACTCTATCACCTTCATTCTTTTGTTGAGGTTCTGGCACTTCTTCCCCCGGCCCTCTATTTACATAGCGAAGAAAGGCAAAGGCTCTTGCTTGAATGCGTGACTTATAAAAAGTAAGATGAATCTATGCTCCTCGGCCTATAGTAAGTGAATGAGAGGGTATGGGGTTCCGGGTCTTTTTCCAGTCAAAATTGACTAAGAGGCAATCCCCTTTTTCCATGATAATGTGAAAGGACTCAATTCCTTCTTTCTTCCCCAGCGAAATGTAGCAGGAACAGCCTTCACGTAGTCGCATTAAGGAGATTTTTTCATGAAACTCTTTACTCCTTCACCCGTAGCAAGTACTCATTTCTATTTAGTTGTTTTCTTACTCTATCCGACTATTGAGCCTGGTTTCCCTCTGCATATGGTAAAAGAGAGTTAGACAGCTTAGAGAGCTTCTTAAAGGGCTAGTTCTCACTCTGTTTTGGGGACCCCCAAGACTGTCTTTCCCTGTGTTTCCTAGTCTATATAGGTCCAATCTCATCTGGTAGTGCTTCTTCGTTGCTTGGTCGGGACACATTCATCAATTTCTTTTCATTCTTCCTGGGCTTGCAAGTGACTTGCTTCTTTTAGCCGTTCTTGCTGTCTTAAGTCGTCCTCTTTTCTTTAGAAGCTGTTAATTGATTTCGTGTCTGCCCTAAGGCTAAGGGGAGAACTGCATGTCCTACTAGTCGGATAGAAGCCTACCCACCTACCAGCCTACCTTGTTCATATCGAGCCGGACAAGAGAGACCCTCTTTAAAGTGAATAGAAGCAATTCCTTTTATAAGCTTAAAAATAGCCGCTGTAAATCAATTCAAATAGGTAGGGGAGTTCCGAACCAGCAGCAAGCCTTTTCTCGCCCTTTCTAATGTCCTAGGCGAAGGCAGTGCAGGTGAAAACCCAATAGATCCCATTTTTCTTATCGCTCCACATAGCTCACGATCCGGCACGAAGAAATCTCTTAGATGGGCCGATGCGAATCTGGATCTATCAACAGAGAAATTCCATTCAAGTCGTAGTCTCAATCACATATTCAATGAAAGTCTCCGCCGTGTCTGACCCCCTCTTTCTATCCGGAGTGAGTCAGGCGGCTAAGCCTTTAGGATAAAAGAAAGAGTTTTCCCACCCTCCAAGTATCCATAAATGGAATCGGTTTGAGTGAATTACTTACTGCAGTCAAAGCCAATAGAGAAAGTCAGGTCAAGAGAGAGTCTCTTTCCGATTAGTGCATCTCGCACTTCTAATTCATTCTGAGTTAGAAAAGGTCAGTTCCTTCCCTCCCTTTTACTTTTTCTAGGGTAAAGTCCTCTTAAATGGATTACTAGCTCCTTCCTTCCCAATCAATGCTAACTCTATCTTCCTCTCTTGTAATTTAGGAGATTTCCCCAGCCCATAAAGAACTGTAGTTACATACAGGTATCAAAAGATAAAAAGAGAAAGAGCTATGAGTTCAACTAAGAAAGTGAAAGTTCAGTCCTCATAGTTTCCCTATCCCACTGCCAAAAAGAAGACATTCTCTCTCAAGCATGGCGATTTTGTTCCTTCCTGTAACCTTCGATTTTTCTTCTTGATCTTTGTATAACAGTCTGATTATTGGAAGTATTGATTCATCAATACTTACAATTCGAACTAGTTAGCAAAGGGATTGAGTTAAATTTAGGGTTTTTTCTTTTGTGCTTTTCTAATCGCCACCCTAGTTTCCGTGTATTGATCTGATTGTATAGTGGTGTGGGTGTGTTTTTTCTTAACATACTAATTCCTCTATATGATTCCGAAAGCTACATGGGGTAGGGTTTTGCTTGTTTAGGGTTTTTTCTGTTTTTTGTTCGTTCGTGGTTTTCTGGTCCTCCTGGTTTTATTTTTGTGCATGGTTTGCTGAGTTTTTCTTGTTCATAGAGAGTAGTCTGTTTAATCATGGATGATCGTTTTAAATCTGGGAATCTCCAGATTGACGGCCGTTAGAAACAAAGTTTGTCGTTCAAGAGTATTGCGGAGAGAGTTGTGGATGTTGATGGTACTACTTTTGCTCCACGTCGTGGTACGGTTCTGAATCAGAATGCTGAGGGAGGCCGTATAAATGTTATAGATGAATTGCTGAAAGTGACAACTCCTGTTAATCTGGAGAAGGTGCAGCCGGAGATTAAGGGATCGGAGAATGTTCATTCGGGGGATGGTGTGATAACAGGTATCCATGTTAATGCTGAAAAATCCAAACCCTTGTCATATGCTGATTCTTTTAAGAGTAATGTATCGGAATGTGAGGTTGTGGGGACGGAATTGGCTGGTAATGTCAAAACTCAAGGAACTCATCCGATCAATGAACCTTCAGCAAAGTCATATGCAGAGTCGGTAGTTGCACAAAATTTAAAGAAAGTTAATTTTCGTTATCTTGCTAGTTCCGTAGTGCATGATGGTTGTGATATTGTGTTGCTGAAGGAATCAGTTCGTATGGTGCAAGATAAGCTGGCTAACACCCTATACAGATACTTTCTAGGAGATCTTGTGGCTTTCCCAGTGGTGGATTATTTTGTACGGGTAAACTGGAAGAAATATGGGATACAGAAAACTATGATGAATGCGAATGGTTTTTTCTTCTTCAAATTTAAAGATGAAATTGGTTTGTCGAATGTTCTTAAGGATGGGCCATGGATAATTTGGTCTCAACCTTTGTTTCTTAATCAATGGTCCCCAACAACTAAACTTGAAAAGACGGAAGTTAAGAAGGTTCAACTATGGGTTAAAATTCATGATGTGCCTATTGCGGCTTACACGGAAGATGGCCTTAGCCTGATTGCATCAACTATTGGGGAACCAAAAATGCTGGACTCGTTTACCACGTCTATGTGCATGAACTCATGGGGTAGGAGTAGCTATGCTAGAGCGCTAATTGAAATCTCCGCTGATAAAGACTTTCGAGAGGAGATTACTATGGCCATTCCTGATTCCGAAGGGGAGGGTTTTATTAAAGAAACGATGTATGTGGAGTACGAATGGAGTCCGCGTCGTTGTGCCACTTGCTGTGTGTTTGGCCACAATATTGATGCTTGTCCGAAAAAACCTATGAAACCAGTTAAGGCTTTGCATGAGGAGCACAATCGGAATGTTCAAAAAAACCGCCCAACAAAGAAGATGCCTATTGTGGATAAGGATGGATACATAGGAGTTTACGGTAAGAAAGCTGCTAAAAAAGTTGGAATACCTGTCAATAATAAAAAATCTAGATTCGAATATTGTCCTGTGGGGCCGAAACCAAAGGGAGACAGTAATAAGGCTTCGAGTTCGAATAGTAACAGATCGACTAACCCGTTTGACATTCTCAATGAAGTGGATGCTGATTCGGGTGCTAATATCAAGACTTTGGGTATAGGCAATGAGGAGACAGATGACGAGGTAGAAGAAGTGTACAATGAAACGGATGGTTTTATGATGGATGGCACTCTTAAAATAAAAACCAAAGGGGCAAGCACTCCTTCTCCGATAGTTAACAATGGTTAGTATCGCTACATGGAATATAAGGGGGTTGAACCGCCCTCTTAAACAGAAGGAGGTTCGTCAGGCAGTCAAAGATTTTAACTTGAGCTTGTGTGTGATTTTAGAGTCTCATGTGGATGTAGGTAATTTGGCAAAAGTTTGCAATTCCGTTTTTCGTTCGTGGGATTGGAGTTCGAATGGAGGGTGTTGTGACAAAGGCACGAGAATTATTATCGGATGGAATCCGGCTATTTTTGATGTGATGATTTTGACGCAGTCTCCTCAGGTTATGCATATTCAGCTTGTTTTTAAACGTGATAAAAGGATGGTGTTTTGCTCTTTCGTTTATGCTGATAACTATTATGTCTCTCGTAAAGAATTGTGGCATAATCTGTCCATGCATAAAGTACTTGTTGGGAACAAACCTTGGTGTATCATGGGTGATTTTAACACGGCTCTTAACATTGAAGATAATTCTATGGGATCGTCGTCGGTCTCTATTGGTATGAGGGACTTTCAAGACTGTGTGGATGATATTGAGGTTGTTGATATTAACCGAATGGGGATCCATTATACTTGGAGCCAAAAGCCGAAAAATGGTGTAGGCCTTCTAAAGAAACTTGATCGAGTTATGGGAAACACTTCCTTTGTTGCTGAATACCCGAACTCTGTTGCTGTTTTCAAGCCGTACAGGCTTTCTGATCATTGTCCGTGTATATTATCTTTTCCGGAAGCTGCTAAAGTGAAGCCGAGGTCTTTCAAGTTTGCGAATTTTCTGGTTTTTAAACCAGAGTTTCTGGGTATTGTTAAGAATGGTTGGGATTCTAGTGTCAGTGGTGTGCATCAGTTCCGTTTGGTCAAGAAGCTTCGATTACTTAAAAATCCTTTACGTTCTTTGTTATTCAAGCAAGGAAATCTTCACAAGAAGGTGGAAGCTCTTCGCTCGAAACTGGACGACATTCAGCAAACTATTGATCGTGACCCGACTAATGTCGGTCTCCGGGTGACGGAAACGGAGATTAGCCGTGATCTCCAAGAAGCTTCGCTGGACGAGGAGCGTTTTCTGAAACAAAAATCTAAGGTTGATTGGCTAAGAGCGGGGGATACGAACTCTGCTTTTTTCCACGCTTCTCTGAAAATCAGAAATCATTGCAGTCGAATTGATGTCATTAAAGATTCGGATGGTAATCTCTATGAAGGTGATACGGTTTTTCAAGCTTTTGTTAAGCACTATGAGAAGTTTTTTGGTACTCAAGGGGATATTTCTCTCGCTCCTGCTCCAGATTTATTTTCTAAAGTCATTGATCCTCAGACTGCGTCTCATATGATACGTCAAGTAACTGTGGAGGAAGTCAAAAAAGCAATGTTTTCTATTGGTATTGACAAAGCTCCTGGCCCGGATGGCTATACAGCGGCGTTCTTTAAAAGTGCTTGGCATATCGTAGGTAATGATGTTACTTGTGCCATATTGGATTTTTTTGAAATAGGTAACCTTCTTCGGGAGTTGAATCACACGACTATTGTGCTCATTCCGAAAGTTCCTACTCCTTCGGCTGTTATTGACTATCGGCCTATTGCTTGTTGTAACGTTTTATATAAGTGTATAAGCAAGATTGTTGCTGATAGAATCAAAGGCGTGCTCGACGACATTGTTAGCATTAATCAATCGGCTTTTGTTCCCGGAAGGAGAATCTCTGATAATATTATGCTCACGGAAGAATTGATGCATAATTACCACAGACATACGGGTCCTCCAAGGTGTGCGTTTAAAGTTGATATCCAGAAAGCTTATGATACTGTTGATTGGAGATTCCTTAAGAGCGTTTTGCTTGGTTTTGGTTTCCATGGTAAGATGGTAGATTGGATCATGCTTTGTGTCTCTACGGCCTCGTTTTCGGTCTGTGTCAATGGCTCTGTGCATGGTTTCTTCAAAGGGAGCCGAGGTTTAAGACAAGGGGACCCGATGTCGCCCTATCTTTTTTACTTTAGTCATGGAAGTCCTAACGGCCATTCTTCAACATGCGGTTCGTATTGATTCGTCGTTTAAATTTCATAATAAATGTGAACGACAGCAAATTATCAACCTTTGTTTTGCGGATGACTTGTTCATTTTTGCTAGAGGAGAAGTTAACTCGGCGAGATGTATTTTGACGTCTCTTTCTAATTTTACGAAGATGTCGGGTTTAGTTCCTAGTAATCAGAAAAGCACGATTTTCTTTTGCAATGTTAATGGTCATGTCAAAGATGCAATTCTGGATATTATGCCCTTTGTGGAAGGAAAGTTGCCTGTCAGATATTTGGGTGTGCCTCTAATTTCTTCCAGGCTTGGTTATAATGATTGTCGAGTTCTTGTCGAAAGATTAGAGAAACGGATCACGAATTGGAGGAACAAATTGCTCTCTTTTGCTGGTAGACTTCAACTTATTGTGTCTGTCCTCTCTTCCATGCACATTTATTGGTCGTCTGTTTTTATCTTGCCGACTCGGATGATTCAGGAGCTAGAAGCTAGAATGCGAAACTTCCTTTGGTCTCAAGAGAGTTCGTTTAATAAAGGTAAATCAAAAGTTTCTTGGAAGGCTGTTTGTACTCCAAAATATGAAGGGGGTTTGGGCATTAGACGAATTGGGGATATGAATAAGGCTCTTATGTCATCTCACATCTGGAGTATCGTTTCTAAACGAGATTCGTTGTGGGTTGCGTGGGTTCATAGCTATCGTTTAAATGGTAAGAGCTTTTGGGTTTGCAAAACTCCTTCAAATTGCTGTTGGTCTTGGAGGAAATTGATTTAGTTGCGCTCGATAATTAGAAATCATATATGGTCAGAATTAGGCAATGGTGTGAGGACTTCGGCCTGGTTCGACTACTGGTGTGATCTGGGGCCGTTAGGTGACTTCTTATCACCGAGAACCATTACTGATGCGGACTTTAAGCTGGATGATTCAGTGGCTAATATCTATTCGCTTGGTACTTGGAATTGGCCTATGGCTTGGAGAGATCTTTTTCCGGTTCTCATTCATCTAGATCAGGTGCACTTAAATCCGACAAAACAAGATAGACTTTTATGGAAGGATGGCAGCGACCTAACCGAGTTCTCTTCGTCGACTGTTTGGGATTCGGTTCGATACAAGGAGCCGGAAGTTAACTAGTGCAATATTGTTTGGTTCTCGCAGTGTATCCCTCGGCATGCTTTTATGATGTCGTTGGTCATGAAAGGTAAACTTTTAACGCAAGACAAAATTCTGAAGTGGGATATTTCAAGGCGGAAGAATATGAATATGATGTGTTGCCTTTTGTGTTATGAGAACTTTGATTCTCATCCTCACCTATTCTTTGAATGTAAGTTTTCGTCTCAAGTTTGGCATATAGTGAGGAAAAAGGTGGATATGTCATCGGTTAGCCCGCAATGGAGGGATATTGTAGATTGGTTACTTGCTCGTGCTCATTCAAAATCGGTTGCGATCTATCTTGCTAAGCTTCTAGTTGCGGCTACTTCTTACTTCATATGGCAAGAGAGGAATTCTCGCTTATTCAAAAATAAGCTGAGACCCCCGGAAATGGTTAATGAAATTATTTTAAAGACGGTAAGATACAGGCTGATGGGAGCAAAGCTAAAGAATACTGCTAATGTGCGGAAGCTTCTTGGAGATTGGGATATTCGTGGGGAAGTCGTTAATGATGATGGCGGCTGATTAGGGATTCTTGTTTTTCGGTTTTTCTAGAAGTTTTGTCTAGTAGTCTCATTGTTAGTCTTTGGTTGTTTTTTGGTTGAACTTTGGTTTACTTTCATGGGGCCTGTCCCATGATTGAACTAGTGTAGGCACTCTACACTACTTGTTTTGTTTTGGTTGTGAATATATAGAATCACCGGGGTAACCCTTTACCCAAAAAAAAAAGAAGACAGCAACAATCTAGCTCCTCGTACTACTTCTCTTTGTAAATACCATTCTCTTAGTTAGGTAGTAAGTAGATAGACGGATTAGTACTTTTACCCAAGGGTAGCCTTCCTTGTCGCCAAAGAAGAATGAGATTTGATAAAGTTTTCTTGGGGTTTTTCCCTTCAATAGCAGAAGCAAAGAAGTCAAATCAATGCAGCTTTCGTGCCCAGCCTAAAAAGATCCTATCCTCTTGCAGCTGGAGCTCTTGATGGCACGTTCAAGCGAGTTTATGAATGAGTGAAATCAGTTGAAGGAAAGGCCAAGGATGAAAGCTTTGATTGTGTTCTGCTATGGTTGGCTTTTTCCTTGCCTAAAACTACTATCTTCTCTTTGCGAACGGTTAAGAATCCTCTTTGTACGCGCGTTATCTCTTGTTTATTCTTCTAGTTTTTGCTTCTTATGCTCATGATGGGTGAGACTCCGTTTCTTCTTAGGTTGTCTGTAAGTGTAGTTCGTGGTTCACGGGTGAGGCTACCAGGATAGGTGGGCAGTTCCTATCGGTGGAGCTAAGACACCATCGAGAGATACAGCTGTAGCTCTTGATGGCACGGGCAAGACAGTTCATGAATGAATGGCGAGTTTTCTATTTACTATAATATCTTTCTGGAAGCTCCTTTTTAGAATTGATTGCTACCGGTGGTGAAAAATTGAATCAACGGCATCGAATGCAAGCTCTGATAAAGTTTTATTTTGATTTATGGACTACAACGACCTAAAGTAGCTAAATAAGTAGTGAAAGTAAGCTCCTGGCTAAAATGAGTCTTGGTTCTACCCACCGGTAATCATTTTTCAACCTGATTAAAAGTTTGATTGTAGATTGGCTATTTCGGGGTTCCATGCCCATGGATTGCCTTATTATAGCTTTTTTTATTCGTCGGGTATGTCGGCTAAGAGAATCGCTTCTCGCCTTGCTTGCAAGAGTATAAGCAGTAGATTTTGACCATATATGAGATAGAACTCTTTCAATTCATGAGCGAAAGTGCTTTAGTAGCGATTTCCCTGTTCTAGTGCCAGGCGCAAGGAGAAGCATGAGCGGAGCGGTCTGGCTAAACGTGCAATGCCCCGTAGGGAGATCTAGCTTATTGGTCTAGTGCTTCCGGGTACTTGCCAGTTCTGAATGACTTCACTTAGTTTGCCATGTTCTTACAAGAAAGAATCTCTTCTTCGAATCGAATCTACTCATATCGAATTCAATAAAGACTTGAATAGATGCCTTCCTCCAAATATAGTTCATCCTGTTGATGGTATTTACTACACTAAGGCTAGATCCGGACTAATCCTAGCCTATTCTTATGAAGGAAGGTAAGCATGAAGCAACAGCTAGATCCTCACTGTAGCCAGCTTAGCTGTGATTATGAAGTCAGGTGAGAAGCGTTATGCAATAGAGAGGTCAGCTAGTGCACTTAGACAGGTAGTTGATTTTATTAGGGAATTGAATTGCAGGAAGGTCAGCAGGTCAGGTAGTCCTTAGTCCGTTGAGCGAAACTCTTGGCATCCTCCTCTTATGAGGGGATAGGCATGAAAGATTCATTATAAAACTACGAGGTCGCCCCCACTTCTTAGAGCTCTCTTGCTACTGGTTCCTTAGACTATAGGCAGAAAGGCCGAGGCAGAGCCAGCAATTCTCTAAAAGCAAGGACGACTAGCTACGTTCCAATGAAGCACATTCCAACAATTACCTAGCCCGGTAGGTGGAGGAAAAAGGCAGAGAACATTCTTTTTTTTTTTTGGTAAAGGGTTACCCCGGTGATTCTATTAAAACAACCGCAAATAAGTACAAGTAGTGAGGATGAGTTCCACACTAGTTCATATACAGGACATGCCCCATATATGTAATCCAAAGAAACAAAAAACCTAAGCCATCACATAACCTAGTCTACTTTACATCATGAAACAAATGTCCAGTAGACAAACAAACATAACCAACCAAAAAAAAAACATTATCCTCCATCATCAAAAATAAAGTTGCCTCGAAACAGCATCCCTTTAACACGAACCAAAAACAGACTATCCATTAGAGAACTTTGTGGAAGAGGTGCTTGCCCCTGCTTTTGAAGACAAAGGATATGAGCCCGAAATCATAAATTCATTAGTTTCATTAAAGACTTCAACAACCTCCTCTTCATCAGAATCAGCTATATCATCCCTCATCCCCTTGCTCTTTAGACGAACCGTACCCTGCTCATCCCTAAGCGCATCGAACGGGTTTCGGGACACTACACTAGCCGAGGGATCCAACTTATTAGCCCTTCCATTCGTTTTGACCCCAATCGGCCTGTACTCGAATTTCGGCTTAGCTTTATTAACATGAAAACCAGATTTCCTTGCCGCTTTTTTACCATCCACATCCATAAAGCCATCTTCATCAACAACTGGAGTCTTCACCGGACCACGTGGTTGCTGCCCACCCTTTTGTTTCTGAGGTTTAGGCATTTCCTTAGGGCACTTTCTAGGCTGACTCGGGCAAGACTCATTAGCATGTCCGAAGACCTTACAGTGGGCACATCTATAGGGACTCCATTCATATTCCACAACCATCTTTACTTTGATAAAACCTTCACCTTCTAGCTCAGGCACTGCTATAACTATTTCCTCTTTAAAGTCATTCTCAGCTGAAACTTCTATTAAAGCTCTTGCATAACTACTCCTTCCCCAGGTATCCGTACACATAGTGGTGGTATACGAATCCAACAATTTCGGCTCACCAATGGCCGTAGCAATCATACTCAACCCATCTTCCGTATAGGCAGCTATAGGAACATCATGGATTTTAACCCAAATTTGTATCTTTTTGACATCCTTCTTCTCTAGTCTTGAAGTAGGCGACCATACACTAAGGAAGAGGGGTTGAGAACGAATAATCCAAGGTCCTTCTTTAAGAACATTCACCATACCATCTTTGTTTGCAAACTTGAAAAAGAAAAACCCGTTTGCATTCATCATAGACTTTTGCAAACCAAACTTTTTCCAGTTGTTTCTCACAAAGTATTCTACAACCGGATAAGCCACCCGATCCCCCAAAAAATACCCATACAATGTATTCGCTAACCTGTCTTGAACTAGTTTAACAGATTCCCGGGGGAGGACCACATCACAACCATCTTGCAACACCGGACTCGCAAGATTTCTGAAGTTTACCTGCTTTGTCTTGGCTGCCACAACCGAATCAACATAAGACATAGGTTTCGAAGCACTACCCATATCTGTTCAGACCTGAAAGCTAGCCTTATCTTCCCTATTTTCCGAAGCCCTCTTGTATGGCTGCTCATTTTCCACAGGAACCTGAACCGTAGACTTTAACAAGTCATCAATGATGTTCCTCGGTTCCGTTTGAGTCGATTGAACAATACCCCGACGTGGCAGCCAAGTATTTCCGTCAACATCAATAACGCGGCTAGCTAAAGTCTCAAAAGAAAGTGACGGTATAGCACCACCATCAGTTTTTCCTTCATCCATCTGATATACAAAAAAACAGCCGACACAAAGAGGGAACAAACCTGCCGGAACAAGCCTGCTGGACCAAAACCTGCCGGAACCCTAAACTCAATAATGAACCAGCCGCACCCCCTTCGCTGATCAGAGGATGAATTGCCGAAACCCTAATGTGAGGGAAGCAGCCGCACACCCCGTCTACAATCAGAAAAATCAGATCCGAAGTCGACTCAATCAGCGGAGAAGACGATGTAATAGCCGAACCCTAAATAGAAAACCCTAATCCGATTTCAACTGAGTATCTCCTAAGGATCGATTGAAAACCCTAAGATGATAATCAATATCAATCGTGAACAGGGATATCAGAAATCTGCTAGGGTTTCACAAGATCACCTATGTCGCCAAAATCGCCCAGAGAGACGAAACTGCGGAGAACATTCTTTAATCAAAGGCTACCCATATCAGGATTAGACCCACTTCGATCGAGCGGCAACCGCTGCTGCGGTATGGTCCAGAGTCGAAACTGGCTAACATAGGGCATGGGTCCTGATGGGCAAGTACAAATAGAAGAAGCAGTTCCCCTCACTGCCCCGTATAGTGTTTTGGGCCTCGTATTGACTATTACTAAGGGAATGCAACCCCCGGATATTGACCTACCGGCAACTTCGAACTCTCACTCTCCTTCAGCCGATCCAGATACCGAATCGTATCTCTTGGAAAGAGGTGCAGAAGCTCTCCCTTTGACTCAGGGGGCCTTCCACCACTTTGACTGATGCGGACGCGGTTCTCACGTCGTGAAAGAAGTAATGAAAGGTAAGCCCCGGGTCAACTCGCGCTCGTTGTTGCCTGTATAGCTTTCTAGAGTAGAGATCTAGCAACTCATTCTAAGCACAGATCATTGGTATTGGATGTATCGTTAGGTTGTGCCGAGTCAAATCTGCTCTGTTTTTTTCCATTGCAGAAAAAAGATCCCTTCCCCCCGCTTTCAAAAATGATGAAGATGAAGTCCGGGAGGCTGCAGGTACTATGGATCCTCTGACTCCCAATCGAGTTGCCTTCCCAGGTGTCGCCAGTGTTGCCTGTAGGTCGTGATGTGCCTTGAGATGGCCGTCTCCTGACCCCCGCCGGTGGGGAATCCATTCCCGGGTCGTCGCTCTGCTGCGTCTGGCCCGTCCTCTAGGCACCTTTGGAAGGCAAGAGTGTGACAACGTACACGCTTCCCTTCACTCCATACCATAGGGCCTTTTCATCAGTTGCAGGGTTTGGTGGCCCGAAATTGACTTGGCTTCGCCAAAAGGCCTCATCTCTAAAAGCCCGGCTCGCAAGGCGTCCCTCTCGCAGTAGAGTTCCAAACCTCACCTCGCTCTTGTGGCATGCTATGTTTCCCCTCTCTATTCCCAAGTAAAGGGTGAGTCCCATGCGTCAGTTTGTGGATCGCGGTCTCACACACTAATCCCTACAGGTGCCCGTAGTAGGTCGGCCGCCTTACCTAAACCAATCATCATATCGGTCCCTATGCCCCATTGCTGGAAAGGCTCGGCTTCAAAACCGTACGTGGAGCTTCCGCCTCATATGGCTCCTCTAGGGATGGAGGTAGGCCCAGCCCAGGCTTTTGCGGTTAAGGTTGTTGTAAACGAAAGGGACATCTGATCATTTTATCCTAGCTCACGGAGCGGCATACCGAAAAAAGGAAAGAATTCATTGCACCCCTAGGCACAAGTCATCCTCCTACCGGGCTTGGACCATGTCTCCCGAACAATCTCAGTACATATGGCGCAAGACGATTCCACATATCGAGGTCGGAATAAGTTCGGGTGTTTTCACGTCTCACTGTAGTGCCCGGTTTGTCTTGATTTCTGATTGATGAACAAGAAGGAAAATGGAATTCTTGGATTTTCTGACTCGCCCCCTGCTACGTGTCCTTTGGACCCTTCGCCCGCCCGCCACCAGTGGAAGCAAGCACGTTGAAGGGATTTTCCATCGCGAAGGATTCAATCCAGCTATAGGTTCCCCTACGGCTTCACCCCAGTCAAAGACCCCACAGTGGTATGCGCCAATAAGACCACCAAAAGCCTTTGTGGCACTAGTGGTACACAGAAGTCATGGGTGATCATTGGTCCGATGCTTCGGGCGAAACCTATTCCCACGGTGTGACGGGCGGTGTGTACAAGACCCGGGTACATATTCACCGCGGCATGCTGATCCGCGATTACTAGCGATTCCAACTTCATGTTCCCGATAATCTTGAAGGAATGGTCGACTTCTTTAAAGATGGAAAAAGAGGATATTAAAGTTGTTCCAGTTTGGGTCAAGATGCATGATGTGCCGTTAGTGGCATTTATCGAGGATGGTCTTAGCTTGGTTGCTTCAAAGATTGGGAATCCTAAGATGTTGGATTCGTATACTGCCACGATGTGTGCTGAGTCTTGGCTAAGAGGCAGCTATGCTAGAGCGCTTATTGAAGTTCAGGCAGAGGCTAAGTTAAAGAAGAGTGTTACTGTTGCAATTCCATCTTTGAATGGTAATGGTCATTCAAAGGTAGAGGTCAAAATTGAGTATGATTGAGAGCCTCTAAGGTGCTCCTCTTGCTGTGTGTTTGGTCATGACGATAGCTCTTGCCCAAAGAACCCTCAGGTTACTTCAAGTGGGGATTCTGGAAAGAATAATGATGATTTTCAGGATGTGGGTGCTAAGAAAAAGAAAGTTAATAGCCAAGGCCTCCATATGAAAAATTAGAAGCCTAAGGTAGTGTACAGACCAGTTGTCAAACCTAAACCAAAATCGTCCTTGAGGATGATGGTATTCAGGGAGGTAGTACTGTGGGTCGAGTGGAGAAGAAAGCTGCGCAGACTAG
>CM060443.1:92619592-92699592 GCA_030545235.1 Helianthus tuberosus
CATATTGGCCAAAGTGAAAAAGAAGAAAACGATAGAGAAATTCGGCATGGCACTCACTAAACCTCCGTAATATCTAACAAGTCGAGTCTTATGTCGGTCATATAGAACACCAACACATAGAAAAAAGGCTGAAGAAACCAGTCCATGACTTAACATCAGTAGAATGCTACCTCCAATTCCCTGTATGTTCAGACTAAACATACCATTAGTCACCAGATTCATATGAGCTACTGAGGAGTAAGCAATGATCTTCTTAAGATCGATCTGTCTTAATCTAGTCAAGGAAGTATATATTATAGCAATCGCGCTTAAAGTATAAATGAAAGGGGTGAAACAAAGTGTCGCTTCAGGAAACATGGGTATTGAAAATCTTAAAAAGCCGTAGGTTCCCAATTTTAAAAGAATTCCTGTCAAGATGACGGATCCTGTCGTAGGTTCCTCTACATGAGCTTCGGGTAACCAAATATGAACTGGTACCATAGGCACTTTGACGGCGAAAGAGGCGAAAAAATCCATAGAAAGATTTGACGCCGCACACTAAATTCTGTGGTTAATAAAATTTGTAAATCGGTGGTTCCTGTTTGGAAAAGAATCAACAGAATAGCTAATAGCATAAAAACAAATCCAAGTAAAGTATAAAGGAAAAGCTGATATGATGCCTTGATCTTTCTTTGTCTCGAACCCCGTACCCCTATAATAATGGTAGAGTAAGGGGTGGCCCCAAAGCGGAATTGACCAGTGGTGATTGGTTGAAGCTCCAGTAGGTAGCCACTCCCTTCTCAGGGAACCGTACGTGAGACTTCCGCATCATACGGCTCCGTCCCGAGCTTCCGTCGTCGGCCTTGTCATTAGACCACTATCTATGCATGTATTTTTAGCCTGGACTCTAGAATCTTTTGCTTCTCAGGTGGTGGCGAACAATGCTGCTTGCTTTGCGGGGGATGCCCGCCCGTAAGGCGCGGCCTGTTTGTATGCAAAGGCTGTTAAGCTGTTGTATAGGAATGCAACTAATCCCCCTCCAATGAAAACCCTATCAACCAAGAATCCAATGGAACTAGACACCGCAAAATAAGAGGATGGAAACAAGATGTTAGCAAGCCTGCTAGACAGTGTTTACTCATGCTCTTGTTACTACCCATCCTCAATTGTTTTTTGCTAGCTATCCTAGCAGTTACTAGATGCTGACTCATTCCCTTGAATTATTCTCTTTTGTTTTGCTCCCTCACACCTTGAAGAAGAGCTGATCTTTCCAGGTCCATTCGAAGCTGTCCGTTGCCATAGAGAAACAATCCCACAACTTGGGTTACAAAGTGGAACGATCCACTCCGCGATTTCACCTGTACCATATTCTTGCTTGTTATTCTTCAGGAATCTGCTCTAAAGACCCGGAAGCAATGAGGTGCTGGTTCTGCGTGGGTTGGATAGCTCACCAGTCATGGGAGAGACTCCCTAGACATTTAGCATTGGTTTCGGAGGGTAAAGTGATCTCACATCGGCTTGGAAGAGATTGCGGGACAATCTATGGGATACGGAATAAAATAGACTCACTTCAGCAAGGAAGAGTAAAAAAACGAAAGAGGCTTTAGTTATTTAGCTGTACTTTGAGGGAAACCAAGATGCTTAGGAGAAAGGTTGAGGGTTCAGAGTACCTCATAACCCCGCTAGGACTGTCAAGGGAAGGAGCACCGGGCCTACCTTTACTCGAGATCTCCTGTGTAATAGCGGGACACTTCGACAGCAAAGAAGCAAGTAAGGATTGCTGTACTGAGCTAAGGATTGTTGTACAGAGCTACGGTATACTTCTCAGCACTTTACCTATTGCTTCGCTCTAGTGACAACGTACCTTTGGTGGATAAACTTCTACGAAAAAAGGCTAGAATAGGTAAGATAGTTGGAAAGCCAGAGGCTAGTGAAGGGCTTGACTAAGGATTTCTTACCCTGTCTCTGCAAAGGCTTGTTAGAACTCTCATCACCCATATGGGGCAAAGGGTGTCTACCTCAAGTACGGTTTACAACCATGTGTCCCTTTCGGGTACAGGTTCCCTTTGTTGAAGGCCGTTTGAGCTTTTCCTGGGAGTATGGCATGGGTTACCTCAGCGCCTGGTACTCAAACATTGGCTCGAGGTATGAGTTGATAGAAAAAAGCTAAATGCTCTTAAGATCGTCTCTATGTCTGCATTGTTGTGGTACCTAGGCTTTGTGACAGATCTGAGCGTGCTATTACGCATTCAATCTTCTTGACATAAGTACTAGGTTATCAAAGTGCCGGGAACGTATCCGGCATAGCTACAGGGGAACATTTCCCTTGATCTGACCAACTGGGGCTCTCATGGTGAAGCGAACACTGTCAGTCTAACTATTCTATAACAACTATCAAACTAATTCTGTGACCATTGTAGACCTTTAAAAAACACAGTTTAACAACCTTAATGAGGATTAACCTAAACTTGTCTCAACTGCAGTTTACAAGTACAAGATTTGGATCAGCAACAGGAAATTTGAATCTATCACACCGGAAACCCTCACAGTAAGTAAGAGTTGATAGGTGGTTCATTTTCGCTTTGGTAGATGATGGATGACCAAATCAGGGAAGAGTGTACCCCATTCATCGCTCGCCAAGGTCCTATCCAACCTTGCCTGCCTAGTCCCCTCACCAAGTAGAATTTGTGCCTACATAGCCCTTTATCTGCACGAAAAGAAGAATGATTTCTACTATGATAATCGATGGTTGAGTGGAGAAATGGACGGTAATTGATCAGGATTTCCACCTCAGACCTGAGAAGGTAAATACCGACGGAGAGGCCTCAATTCTATGAGAGAGGGTTAGCCGTCGGTAGGCATTATTCCAGCTTAAGAAGGAATGAAGTGATAAGCCACACCAAGAGATTCGTGGTACTTTAGTTTTGGCATCCATGATCAGAGCTTTAAATATTCTATAAGAGAAACTCATCCACGCCAGCCACCATCTGTCTGTATTGAATGCCACCATCTGTCTGTTGACGGGTGCGCGACTACACATATTTTTACTATGAAATTACACACGATTTGGTTTTAAATTTATAAAAGTGATTATTACTTTTACATCAAAACACACACGAAAGAGGCAAGTGTACCCCGTCATATATGTAATAAAGTATCGGTAGGAACCAAGTATCGATCCAAGGAAATGGGCGGAGAAATAATACTAGACCTTTGTCACTAAATTACCGGTAAAAACATAGGTTTGTTTGATTTTAACTAAACTAAAGTAAGCATAAACAAATACATAATAAAAACATAATAGATAATAGATAAAAAGCCTTGCTAAATACACAATCACAGCATGTCAACTAAGTCGGTTTTGGCACTAGAAGCATTCGATCAATTTTCCAATTTAAGACAATTAGTATCCCTTTCGGGAATCCTAACATGACAATCATTCGGAAAGCTAAAACGATAAACACACTTTAACCACCTAAAATTGTTCATTAACGTGCAATTGATAAATGTCTATGAAAATCTCTTAAAAATAAGTTAGTCATCCGTTAGGAGTTTTCTAATCGCACTTAATCAAGGAAAGAGACACCGATAAACACAATGCAACCACCGAGACAAGCATAAACTAGATTAAATCACAACCGAGTTCATTTTATAAATCTAGCACAATAATTCACCAAGATAGCAATTTTGGCCTAAACTACTAACTAAGCTAACAAATCATGGCAAGAATCTATAACGACACCATCTAACCCGTTAGAGTCCTTACGTGACGGCAAGCTCTCTTGATTAACAATAATTACATTTTATTAAATCACTAACCATTTCTAGTATCATGATGCCCACATTTAAACCAAGCTAATCTAGTTAACCAAGTTCAAAGTTTACTAATACAAGATTAATTAAGCTTCATTTTTCAACTATCTTAACTAACCAAGCATCAATCATCCAACATAATTACTTATAATCAAGAATTCAATATCAATAACAAGGTTGCAAACTAATCATCAAAGATTAACATAGAAAATACTTCAAGTGTCATTACAAACAAAGTTTAACACACTAATGGCTATAATCTAGCAAGGGATTGTTTGTGTTTTTGCCCAAAGGCTACAATAATACATAAATATTAATCTAAGTACTTGAAAGATTAACAAAATCATGGAAAGATTAGAAAACCAAACCATAAACAAGTACTAGACTAAGGATCCGGGTAGTAATGGAGCTAAACGGCACAATGTGGCTTGAATCCGGGTCAAAAGCATAGCCTCCGGAGCCTTTAGAATCGCCAGTTAAGCTCCCAAAAATCCAGAATATCGAACAGAAAGTTTCAGCTCTGTTTTTATATCTTTTCGGTGTTGCACGGTCGTTCCTCCTGTGGCACGACCGTGCACTTTAAGCAATTATTAGGGATGGGGCACCATACTGCATGACGTCATCAGATCGTTGACCAGATCCGGAATCGCACGACCGTTCTTCCTGTGGCACGGTCGTTCCTCACCGGGTTGTTGTTGCACGCCGAGTCACACTGGTCATTCATCACCGAGACTCTGTTGGTTCATCGGATATGCACGGTCGTTCCTCGGATGGAACGTCCGTTCTTCACCGAGCCGCCTTGTTTTCCTAGAACGCCCAGTCGCACCTCTCGTTCATTGCCGGGTTGATCAACTTTGTTGGAGATGCACGGTCGTGCATCAGGTGGCACGACCGTTCCAGAGGCCCAGGTCAGTTTTCTTAACAGAATTTTCGCAGCTTTGTCGTTTTGTCCGGAAAGTCCTCGTTTTTGCTATCATCTTGTCTGGTATGCAGTTTTAAGCCTGTAAACAAAAGTATACAATATTAAGTATCCGAATGACGGTTTTACGGCTAAAAACGCATAAAATAGGGGTAAAACGGGGGACTAAAACATGTGTAAATTAGCGAATATCAAATCTCCCCACACTTGAACCTTGCTTGTCCTCAAGAAAGCTAAACTAAAATACAATAAAAGATAGAAATAAACAAGAACGATAATTTACACAATATTTTATTTGAAAACTACTATAAACGGTTAGCCGGTTTGTCGAAAGACAACATCAAAAGACTCAAACCCAACAAGCATATGCAATTATAAAGCGACAACCAAAAAGCCGTGACTTCACATTTAATTGACTCACATGTTAATCTTCACACAACTCACAATGTTTACACACTCGGTTTTATTTATGAAACATACATAAAATGTGTATGTATAAACACTCAATGCCTAGTCAATGAAATGTGCAATATCATAAGCTTGTCATAAGATCTCGTCTCCACCAACTAACATGCAAACAAGTGTAAATCAAGAGGTCTTTACGGGTTATAACGTTAGGCTTGGGCGAAGGGTATGGAAGTGGACATTTAAAGTGGCGAAAATGGTTAAAACTCGGTAGTAGCGTTTAACTAGCAAGAAGTAATACAACTATACAAACAAACGCCTTAAAAAGGCGACTATTGCGCAATCAAGCTTATCAACGAACTTTTAACATTTAAGCATTCAAAATCGCTCGATTTTTATCAACTTCACCCTATTTTAGGGTGTTTTATTTTCTGGGTTTTTTTTTTTTTTTTTTTTTTTTTGCATACAAGGATATACAATAAACAATAAACTATAATAAACGCTAGTTAAACGATTATTTTGACCGAGTTTCAACATAAAAAGGTTTAAAACATAAAAAGGCTAAATTTGGTTAAGTGGGTGATAATGTGGGTAAACAAAGGTAAACGGGAAGGCTCGACATGGTTAATCCTAAAGGGTAATAAAAGGTGAACGGGAAGCACAACACAAAGAACAAGTACACAACAAAGGGGTAATCTAAGTGCCTCTATCACTTTTACACAAATCCGCACGTTCATGGTCTTAACAAGCATACTAGTGACAAGTTCTAAATTACACAAAACATCCGGCTCACTCCTAGATCCGAAATGAACAAATATATAATAATCAAGGCTCAAATATGCTCACGTAACGGAAGGAATGGGTAAACGTGTGAAAACTATCATGTAAGTCTTTCTTTGTTTGTCACGCTTTCCGGTTTCCTTTTTCAAAAATATTTTGCTTGTCGAGTTTTTATCAAGTCCGAAGCTTTCTAAAACACAACCAACCGGTTTATTTATTAAAATATATACATAATACAAGTATTTTTTTTGAATGATTTTTCTGATTTTCTGATTTTTTTTTATATGAGGACAAACAAAGTTAAGTTAACAAAGTTAAGTTAACAAAGTTAAGTTAACAAAGTTAACCCCCTCCCCACACTTGAACTTCGCATTGTCCCCAATGCGAGACCCGAAATATAGAGAAAAGGATAGTGGTACTCCCCTCAAGATGATGTTGATGCCACGAGACTTTCGAAGCTATATCTGCCACGTGCTCCGGTCCCAGATTCCATAGTAAAAAACCTGCAAGTACGTCATATGTGCACCAAAACTAAACAGAAACAGAAAAATCACAAAACAACCATAATGTACATAAATACTAGAATCCAAACAGAACATAAAGTAAAATGTCTGAAATACATAACCGGGGTGTTTTAAATAATAGTCAAAATAAACACCCAAAAGTAAATAAAGTACTGAAATAGAAAACACCACCAACTGCTATCACCACCGCCAACTACTCATCATCATCATCATCGTGTCTCGTGCCAGATGGGCCCGTATCGCCATAGCCAGGGGGTTCCACGGTGGGAACTGCGGCGGGTGCTGAAAATAGTCAGGGTATGCGTGATGCATCTCCCCGAAAAGATAAGAAAACCCCGCAGACACCCCCTGGTATAAAGCATCCTGGCTCTGCCGAAGCTGGTCCTGTGTAGCCCGAAGCTGATCCTGGCTAGCCGGATCTGGTCCTGTCTAGATCTAATCTCGTCGAAGTAGGTACCATGCTGCTCCTGCGTCACACGCATATCCTGGAACTGTTGGTAGAACGTGGGCCAGTCCTCATGCTGATGAAATGCATGGTGCTGCGGCGAGTGTGGTGGTGTCGGTGGCTGTGGCTGGTGCTGCTCGTGCATTTCTTCATCCTCATCTTCCCCATCAGCTTCCTCCTCATTTGGAGGCAACGGGTCCCAGACCTCGTTGTTAAATCCCTTCAACCTATCCCCCCTATCAAGCTCTGCAATCACCCCCATGAACTTCAGTGACCGAATATCGACATGAACCCCCTCGGTAATCAAAGTGAGACCCTGAAGCACCCCCGGCGTCATATAGCGCTCATTGTACGCTATTTCGGTCACATACTGACCGCCATGTATCTCACTCTTCGGAGTCCGCCCCGAACACTTGACAAAGTACTCAGCCATTCGTGCGGCTAGGTTGATTGGTGCTTTGTCAACCAACGCATAAAGAAAAAGCAAATCAGGAGTTGGACAGTTACCAAGACTGTCCATGCGACCGCATATCGAATGGCTAAATACATGGTGCATCACTCGCACCAAAGGGCCTCTGAGTCGCGAGGCCTTTGACATCCTCGGGTTGTAGGGTTCCCCAACGGCATTTCGAGCCCAAAACTCATCCCGTGCTGCATCATTAGGGAAGTTGAACTGATCGTTGAAGACGTCGGGATCATCCATGTCGTCCCTAGTATAAATCCCGAGCCTTCTTCCCAAACGACCAACCGACCACGTATGCCATCGTCTACATAACCTGAAGGTTACCCGCTCCCTGTAGCGGAATTCAGGCTGTGTATGCGCAACCGGCCTTTCATAGGCATAAGATGCGAAGAATTCAATTGTCAACTCCCGGTAAACGGGTCGGTTGCAAGCGAGCAGATTTGCCAGCGGGCGACTCATCATTTCGTCTAGTCTATCATACTGATTGAGTTCACGCATGACTTCCCAATCCAACCATCGGGGGACTCCAAACTGCCCCCGTCTCGCCCACAATGCGTCTCGTTTCGGGATACACAAACGCTCTTTCTCAATGTTGGGGTCGAATTGAAGGAAGGGATGGTTCATCTGTATGAGGAAAAACATTAGAGAGAGAGAAACAGGAAAAATTTTGAATCAAGAACAGCCGAGCAGCTCATTATGAAGAAACTGTCAAACTGATCTGGGCATATGGCATGGTCGTGCGACGAGACGCACGGTCGTGCGTCTCCGATGACAACGGACCATCTGACCAGAAATGTCAGAACTATCGTGAAACAACGGCGAGGCACGACCGTTCCATACGAGGAACGACCGTGCAACTTGGTTTTCTACAGATTTTTTACCCAGGCTCTAAGTAGCCCGATTTTTTCACAAATCTTCAAGTTTTTACAAAAACGGGGGTCAGAAAAATGCACCAGATGTTCACGATACTACGATTCAACAAGGGTTAGGGTTTCGATTTGTTTATGAAGAGAACCCTAAAAATTTCCTTGAAGAATCGGAAGAAATCTACCCTAGAAAGCAAGGAAACAAGAAATCTACAACTAGGAACGTACCGTGCGAAGAAGGGTGCGAGATCGTGCGAAAAATGATGAAGAATCGCTCTGGAACGGCCTGCAGCGACTAGGGTTTCGCGAGTTATGAATGGGGGCTGCAGATGAGGGTATTTATAGTGCCAAAAGACAAAACTGCCCTCAGCCTGACGCACGGTCGTTCTCCGTGTGGCACGGTCGTGCGTCACCGACATCGCTCAAACCCATCAGCTTGTTCTCGGAAATGCACCGAGGGTGCGACTGACCGTTCCGGATTGCTCGGAATCGCACGGTCGTGCTATTCATGGAACGTGCGTGCATCAGGTGCAGATACAGAATTTTCCGCAGAAGCTATTTCCAGCAACTGTTTCGGCCGTTTTTCGCCATTTTTTCGACACACCAACTGTTTAAACAATATTCACTATGAGAAATTTTTGGGTGGTTCTGAAGACTCGTCTCTTATGCCAGCTCCAGACTTATTCACCAAGTCATTGGATTTGAATGCAGCGGCTCATATGGTCCAACCGGTCACTTCTGAAGAGGTTAAGAAGGCAATGTTTTCAATTGGTTCAGATAAAGCTCCAGGCCCTGATGGTTTCACTGCGGGTTTCTTTAAGGGTGCCTGGCCTATTGTGGGTAGTGAAGTGACGAAGGCGGTTATTGATTTTTTCACTACCGGTAAGCTTCTTCGGGAGTTAAATCATACGCTTATAGTGTTGCTTCCTAAGTCCTCTTCCCCGACAATGGTTACTGATTATCGTCCTATTGCTTGTTGCAATGTTTTCTATAAATGCATTAGCAAGATTATAGCTGATAGAATTAAAGTGGTTTTGGATGACCTCGTTAGTTTAAACCAATCAGCTTTCGTGCCTGGTCGAAAAATCTCTGATAATATTCTGTTAACTCAAGAGTTGATGCATAATTATCATCGGAACATCGGCCCTCCTAAATGTGCTTTCAAAGTTGATATTCAGAAGGCTTATGACACTGTTGATTGGAAGTTTCTCAAAAGTATTTTACTTGGGTTTGGGTTTCATCACAATATGGTTCACTGGATTATGCTTTGTGTCTCCACTACTACGTTCTCGATTTGTGTTAATGGGGAGGTTCATGGTTATTTTAAGGGTAGACGTGGGCTTAGACAGGGTGACCCAGTATCTCCTTACTTATTCACCCTAGTTATGGAAGTTCTAACGGCCATTCTAAATCATGCGGGAAGGATTGACTCCTCTTTTAAATTTCATAACAAGTGTGAACGTCAACAAATTATCAACCTTTGTTTCGCGGATGATTTGTTTATTTTTTCGAAAGGTGAGATTGCTTCGGCTAGATGCATTATGAAGTCGCTTGATTCTTTTGCTAAAATGTCTGGCTTGTTTCCAAGTGTTCAGAAGAGTACGGTTTATTTTTCGAATGTTCCTTCTTATGTGAAGTCCGCTATTTTGAACCTTATGCCGTTTAATGAAGGTTGTTTGCCGGTGAAATATTTGGGGGTGCCTCTTATATCCTCGAGGCTTCTTTATAAAGACTGTCAAATCTTGGTGGAGAAGCTGGAAAAACGTATTATGCATTGGAGGAATAAGTTACTTTCGTTTGCAGGCAGGTTGCAACTTATTGTCTCTGTTTTGTCTTCGTTACATATCTACTGGTCGTCAGTTTTTATGTTGCCGAACCGTGTGATCGTTAACTTGGAGGCTTTGATGCGGAATTTTTTATGGTCCCAAGATAGTGCTTTTCAGAAAGGTCGTGCTAAAGTTTCGTGGAAAACGGTTTGTGTCCCTAAACATGAGGGTGGTTTAGGGATTCGTCGGATAGGAGACATCAATATTGCTCTTATGGCTACGCATATTTGGAGTATTCTTACGAACCGTCGGTCTATGTGGGTTGAGTGGGTTCACGCGTATAGGTTAAGAGGCAAAAGCTTTTGGGCTTGCAAGGTTCCGTCTTCTTGCTGTTGGTCTTGGAGAAAAATTCTCCAGCTTCGTCCGTTTATGAGAAACTTTATATGGTCCGAAATTGGTAATGGCTTAGACACCTCTGCTTGGTATGATACTTGGAGCGAATTAGGGCCTCTCGTGCAGATTTTATCTCCTCGGCTTATCGCTAATGCGGGGTTTGACATGAACTCTAAAGTGTCCGATGTTTATTCTGATAATTTATGGAGGTGGCCAGATGCGTGGAGGGATATTTACCCGGTTCTAAATCAGCTTGATCGGTTGTCTTTGGATCCGAACAAATCTGATAAACTTTTGTGGCGTCATGGTGATGATAAACATGACTTTTCCTCTTCTCGCGCTTGGGATTCGGTAAGGCATCAGGAAGAACAGGTTAATTGGTGTAGTATTGTGTGGTTTTCTCAGTGCATCCCTCGTCATGCTTTTCTAATGTGGCTGATCATGAGACGGAAGCTGCTTACTCAAGACAAAATATTGAGTTGGGATTTTTCGCGAAGAAAGAACATGAACATGATGTGTTGTTTATTATGTTATGAGGATCACGACTCTCATCATCATTTATTCTTTGAATGTAAGTTTTCGACTAAAGTGTGGGTTATGGTTAGGCATAAGGTTGGAATGGATTTGGTTCAGCCGAAGTGGGATGAAGTTGTTAAGTGGTTGCGTGATCGTGCCAAGTCGAAATCCGTTAATGACTATGTTGCAAGACTGTTAGTGGCGGCTAGTGCCTATTTCATTTGGCAGGAGCGTAACGCTAGATTATTCAAGAATCAATTGCGGCCTCCGGAAACTATTAGTGAACTTATTACTCAACAAGTGCGGTATAAACTGATGGGAGCGAAGTTGAAGGATTGTGCTAATGTTCGAAGGTTGCTTGGGGATTGGGAGATAAAGGGGTCCGACTTTCAATATGATGGCAGCTGATTAACGATTGTATATGTGTTAGTTTGTCTAGAAAGTGGTTGTCTAGTGGCGTTACTCTTTAGTGGTTGTTTTTGTTTTGGTTTTGTTTTTTCTGGTTGTACGGTCTTAGGGCATGTCCTATGACTGAACTAGTGTAGGCTCTCTACACTACTTGTGTTTTTTTTTTGGTTGTGAATATATAAAATCACCGGGGTAACCCTTTACCCAAAAAAACCTTCGCTCGGCACGTACGAAAACTAAACAAACTAACGGAAACTATCTAACTTACCTAAATTACGCTAAAACAAGAAAAACACATAAAAGGACAATTTTGCCCTTACAGCGCCAAAGACGCTCCTGCTGCATTTTTGTCGGCGAGTCAGCAGCGTAGACTCATGCTAAATTTTTGTCGGCGAGTCGATAGCAAGACTCATGCTAAATTTTTGTCGGCGAGTCGATAGCAAGACTCATGTCCCCACACTTTACGTGTGCGGGCCATTACCACGCCCCTTCGGATTCTGCTCCGTGTTGCCTGGAAGTCCACCTGGGGGTCTCTCCGACAACATTTTTGCTAACTGGCCCACTTGATTCTCTACATTCTGAATGGAAGCCTTTTGACTCCGCATTTCTCCTTCGTTGACCAAGAACCGCTCCTCATGCTGCTAATATCGCTTTTCAGCCATTTGATTAGCACTATTGGAGTTGTTCAGCAGTTGTGCCATCATTTCCTCTAGCTTTGCGTTGCTTTGAGAGGCGTGCGGCTGTGAACTGCTTCCTGAGCCTTGATTATGATACTGAGGCTAGAAGGATTGACCATGAGATTGTTGTGGCGCGGGAGCATGTTGAGCATAACCGGGTGCGTTTTGGTTCCCAGAACCAGATTTCCACCCAAAGTTTGGGTGATTTCTCCACCCTGGATTGTACGTATTGCTGTAGGGGTTATTTTGGGGCCTGATTTGATTGCCCATGTAGTTCACCTCCTCATGACCGGTAAACATAACACCCTGCTCACACGTACCTGGCACGTGTGACACTCCACACTGGTCACATCCAGGGCCAACTTGCGCGGCTGTTTGGGATTTATCGAATTTCGTCGCCAGAGCCGAGATTTGCGCAGTAATGGCTGTGTAATCGTCCACAGCGTGAGCTCCTGAGCGAGATGATGATGATGTAGCCCGACCTCTATCTCCTTCCCGACGCGAACTGGATTTCAACGCAGCTTTCTCTATGATATCGTATGCTTCCGTCGGCGTCTTCGTTCCCAGATCGCCTCCTGCGTTAACATCTAATCGCTCCTGCGTGTTGTAGCTGAGCCCCTGATAGAATGTCAAAACCAGTTGTCTCTTGGAGAAGCCATGATGTGGCACATCAATCAACAAATCCTTGAATCTCTCCCAAGCTTCATGCAACGATTCGCCCTCGTCCTGGCGAAATGAAGTAATCCGGTTCCGTAGCTTGTTCGTTTTCTCAGGTGGAAAGTATTTATGCATAAACTGTTCCGCCAACTGATTCCAGGTCCTGATGGACCCGGCTGGGAGTGACATAAGCCAAGCTCTGGCTTTTTCACGTAATGAAAACGAAAACAACCTCAACCGAATTGCGTCCTCCGAAACATCCCTAATCTTGAATGTGGAGCAAACATGGAGGAAAGCCGCAATGTGTCTCCCGGGATCCTCGTGCTCACGCCCGTCGAACTGCACTGAATTCTGCACCATGTTAATAATACTAGATTTTATTTCAAATGAAGGTGCATCAATAGTAGGTCTAATAATACTGGGCTCCAAGCCCTCGCGTCCGGGCTGATTAGTCTCATTCAAAGGTTGATTATCGTCTGCCATGATTCTATCTCCTCCTGAGTTTTCGCTTTCAGAAAGTATCACCGGGTCGTCAATAGCGTTTGCAATTCGTTGTGCAATGACAAGTGACCTTTCTCGCAGCCTCCTACTTCTCCTAAGATTATGCGCTGGTTCGTCAACCGGCTCAGCAATATTAGGCGCGGGAGTTGAGAACATTAACCTGCAAACGAAAATTTGACACAATGAATATTTTATTAATATAATAATTTTGCCCCTTTTTTTTTTGCTGAATAGAAGCAAAAAATTATTAAAAATGGGCTGAAAATTTTATAAAAATCCGAAAATAGGCCCGAAATTTTATAAAAATCAACACAATAAAAATAATCGAATCGGCTAAAGTAAAAATGGATACCCGAAGCCAAAAAATCAAAGAATAAATAAATAAATAAATCCCGATCAAATAAATAAATGGAACAAAAATTTACAAATTTACCAAAAATGACTTGGAAAACGAATAAATGAAATAAAAACAAGATATATTAACAAATAAATAAACAAATAAATAATCAAGAAATTATACACAAATATTAACAAATATATACGCCGATAACATAATGACTCGGGTCGTTCCTAAAACTCGCCATTTCCCCGGCAACGGCGCCAAAAACTTGACGTGTGCGCGACTACACATATTTTTACTATGAAATTACACACGATTTGGTTTTAAATTTATAAAAGTGATTATTACTTTTACATCAAAACACACACGAAAGAGGCAAGTGTACCCCGTCATATATGTAATAAAGTATCGGTAGGAACCAAGTATCGATCCAAGGAAATGGGCGGAGAAATAATACTAGACCTTTGTCACTAAATTACCGGTAAAAACATAGGTTTGTTTGATTTTAACTAAACTAAAGTAAGCATAAACAAATACATAATAAAAACATAATAGATAATAGATAAAAAGCCTTGCTAAATACACAACCACAGCATGTCAACTAAGTCGGTTTTGGCACTAGAAGCATTCGATCAATTTTCCAATTTAAGACAATTAGTATCCCTTTCGGGAATCCTAACATGACAATCATTCGGAAAGCTAAAACGATAAACACACTTTAACCACCTAAAATTGTTCATTAACGTGCAATTGATAAATGTCTATGAAAATCTCTTAAAAATAAGTTAGTCATCCGTTAGGAGTTTTCTAACCGCACTTAATCAAGGAAAGAGACACCGATAAACACAATGCAACCACCGAGACAAGCATAAACTAGATTAAATCACAACCGAGTTCATTTTATAAATCTAGCACAATAATTCACCAAGATAGCAATTTTGGCCTAAACTACTAACTAAGCTAACAAATCATGGCAAGAATCTATAACGACACCATCTAACCCGTTAGAGTCCTTACGTGACGGCAAGCTCTCTTGATTAACAATAATTACATTTTATTAAATCACTAACCATTTCTAGTATCATGATGCCCACATTTAAACCAAGCTAATCTAGTTAACCAAGTTCAAAGTTTACTAATACAAGATTAATTAAGCTTCATTTTTCAACTATCTTAACTAACCAAGCATCAATCATCCAACATAATTACTTATAATCAAGAATTCAATATCAATAACAAGGTTGCAAACTAATCATCAAAGATTAACATAGAAAATACTTCAAGTGTCATTACAAACAAAGTTTAACACACTAATGGCTATAATCTAGCAAGGGATTGTTTGTGTTTTTGCCCAAAGGCTACAATAATACATAAATATTAATCTAAGTACTTGAAAGATTAACAAAATCATGGAAAGATTAGAAAACCAAACCATAAACAAGTACTAGACTAAGGATCCGGGTAGTAATGGAGCTAAACGGCACAATGTGGCTTGAATCCGGGTCAAAAGCATAGCCTCCGGAGCCTTTAGAATCGCCAGTTAAGCTCCCAAAAATCCAGAATATCGAACAGAAAGTTTCAGCTCTGTTTTTATATCTTTTCGGTGTTGCACGGTCGTTCCTCCTGTGGCACGACCGTGCACTTTAAGCAATTATTAGGGATGGGGCACCATACTGCATGACGTCATCAGATCGTTGACCAGATCCGGAATCGCACGACCGTTCTTCCTGTGGCACGGTCGTTCCTCACCGGGTTGTTGTTGCACGCCGAGTCGCACTGGTCGTTCATCACCGAGACTCTGTTGGTTCATCGGATATGCACGGTCGTTCCTCGGATGGAACGTCCGTTCTTCACCGAGCCGCCTTGTTTTCCTAGAACGCCCAGTCGCACCTCTCGTTCATTGCCGGGTTGATCAACTTTGTCGGAGATGCACGGTCGTGCATCAGGTGGCACGACCGTTCCAGAGGCCCAGGTCAGTTTTCTTAACAGAATTTTCGCAGCTTTGTCGTTTTGTCCAGAAAGTCCTCGTTTTTGCTATCATCTTGTCTGGTATGCAGTTTTAAGCCTGTAAACAAAAGTATACAATATTAAGTATCTGAATGACGGTTTTACGGCTAAAAACGCATAAAATAGGGGTAAAACGGGGGACTAAAACATGCGTAAATTAGCGAATATCATCTGTATAGAAAGGAGTCATTTCCACGCTAGCCACCTTCGTCTGTATTGAATGGAGTCATTTCCATGGAGGTTTCTTCTTAGCTTTCTTGCTAGTATTAGTGTTTCTTGGAGGCTTTCTTTTATTCTTTGTTTTCTTAGTTTCCATATCAGTATTGGTATTCTGGTTAGTGATCTATTCAGTATTCTTTTTATCTGAAAGAAGTCTTTCCATCTGTATGATTTTTTCACAGAGAATGGTATGATCACTTTGATAACGATTCACTTCATTCCTTAGATAGAATACAATTTTTTCGCCACTGCGGGGGTTTATGTTAGACAGATCTTCTACATGTATAGGTTTAGTATCAATCCATTTATTATTACTATATACAGGTATCCTCTTTGTACCTCAAGTTCTATATAGAACAGATTTCTTTACAACTGTTCAAGATTATATGAAAAAAGACCCTATCAATGTATGGGTTTATGATCGAACTCACAAGAAGAGGCGTCAGGTTACTCTTAGAGTCCCTTAGGAAACTAGAGATAAAAGGAAGACTCAAGTATCTACCTTCGTCAATTTCATTCACCAAAAGGATGCATATATTGCTATGAATGTTATTTTGGAAATGCATAACCAGGGATCCCCCATATACACAGTTCATGACAACTTTATAACTACAGCTGATCATAGCAAGAAACTGCCTGATACTTATGTCAATATATTTTGTAAAATGGATCCTCTTTCTATCATCAATGAGTATATCTATCACAATGTGATTGATTATCAAGAAAAATGATTAGGTGGTGGTGAATTTGTTTACGATGAAAAAGGTATTGATACAGAAAACTGGAAAGGTATAATCAAACAGGAGGATCTGAAAAATACTTGTATAAAAATATACCAGAAAAACAAAAAAAAAGAAGAAAAAGGATAGGGATATGTGGGAACAAAAGATTCAAACCATAATGACTTCTTACGAGAACTATGTTAATTTCTTATGCGAACCTTTTGATAAGAGTTTAGGAAAAAATGAAAAAAAAAGATGTTTTTCGAAGGTAATTAGTAAACTTGATCGTGATACTAAGTATCAATATTATAGGGAGAAATTGATGTATTTCCGGAATCATTTGTGTCATTCATCGAATCATTTTAGTAATTCATCAAATTATAGTGTTCATTATTAAAGAAAAAAAGATGTGGACTGGACCCACTTACTTTTCTTTGTATTTCCTGCTGAAACCAACCTAAGAGAAAGAGACCCAGGTGATATGGATTCGCTAGGACGGAGTTGCTGTCGATTGAGGATTGGCCGAGGGGAGTGCCATCATGTAGCTGGGTACAAATAAGAAAGTGAAAGAGGAGTAGTCAGGGTACGACGAAGCACGCCTGGTACGTAAGCGAATACGGATCAGGTGGGTTTGTACTGATCCGCTTTCGAGCTGTCGAGTGACGATTGCTCCATCTATTAAGAAAGGACGCAGGGGGCCTGTCTTATAATAAAGGGGGTACTCTCTTCTCTGATATGTGCTATATTATTGTGTCCTATTCCTGAAGGAGTGATCCAGGATTAAGCCACGTGGCGATACCCTCCAAAAGAAAGGGGGCCTTTCGTACGGATTGGAGTACGAAGAGAATTCTTCAGCATACTAAAATCTAGTGGATCCGGTTCCATATTCATGAAAAGCCGGGGTTGAAACATGTTATGAAACTAAGACAACTTATCTTACTAATAATAAGAAAGAGTTAGGCGCCTCCAAGGCCTATAAATAGAAGCTTTTTTCAGTCTATATTTTCAAAGAGAGAGGTAGAAGTCAGAAAGAAAGACTTTCAGTAATACTGATTCCAAAAACAAACTTTATGGATATCACCGGGGGACTTGCAATAATTCAGCACGAGATAGCACCAAGATCCAATTTCGGGTCATTTCTTGGTGAACATGATCTGCCATAATCTCTTCGATCCCTTCATTTATGTGCCAGAATAAAGAGAGATTTGGTAGGAAAGTGGAAGACACTTTTTGTATGTATATGATAATCAAAGGGAGTGGGAAAGCTGCAGTAATTCTTTGGAAAAGCCCGCTTCTCTTTGTCTTCGAGCTTTAATTCTTCAATCCACTGATTCGTTCCTTCATATACCTCCCCACCAATAGATAGAGACAAATGGGAAAAACCAAACCACGTCTACAAAATGCTAGTACCATGCAGCTGCTTCAAAGCCAACGTGATGCTCCTTGGTCAGATGACCAAGATATTGGCGAATACCACATACGATCAAGAAAAGAGTACCTATAATCACATGAAAACCATGAAAGCCAGTTGCTAAGAAAAAGGTAGAACCATAAATACTATCCGAAATTGTGGAGGGCGCTTGATAATATTCCATTCCTTGAAAGGCGGTGAATACTAGAGCCAGTGAAACCGTAGCTACTAAAGCGTAAACTGCTCGTTTTTCCTTCCCCGCGAGTATAGAATGATGAGCCCAAGTTACGGTAGCTCCGGATGAAAGGGGAATAAGAGTATTAAGAAAAGGGATTTCCCGAGGATCTAAAACCGCAATCCCTTTTGGGGGCCAAATACCTCTGATCTCTACCGTAGGTGCCAAAGAAGAATGAGAAGAAGCCCGAAAAAGAGCAAAAAGGAACATAACCTCTGAAACGATAAACAAAATAAACCTATATCGAGGTCCTAATTGTACGACTTTGGTATGATGTCCTTCCAACGTGGATTCACGTAGAACATCGCGCCACCATACGAACATGGTATATAGGATAAAGATTAGGCCCAAACTGAGAAGTGTTGCATCCCCTTGAAATGAGTGCATGTACATCACAACTCCTACGGTGGTTGCCAAAGCTCCGAGTGAACCCGAAATAGGCCATGGACTTGGATCTACCAAATGATAAGAGTACCTCTGAGATTCAATCATAAACAAATTTGCCTCGGTTGCATGTAAACCACCCCCCCCCCTTCACCCTCGCCCCCTAAAGTGGTAAAGAAGGCTCTTTGGGGTCCCTCTTTCTATCTGACAGGACAAACAAATAGGAAGGGATGGTTCTTTCATTGCAAGAAGTCTAACTAGAAAAGGATCTCCCTATTATTTTGAGAAGAGAATTGTTGGTTTGACCGACGAACTACGTGGGAAAATGGACCTTCTTTCTATTCAGAAAGCATTTTTAAAACTAACAATTCCATTCAGTTCGGTTTCGGAAAACTTTCCACCGGGGCCTAACATCAAAGGCGCAGGTTGATCTCTGGTTGAGGCTGCAATTCATTTTGACACGTGGGAAGGGATTACTCTACTAGTGGCTCAGCTTGGTCTCGGCCCCTTCCCGTACTATTCCTCCCCACTAAAAAAAGCGATTGAGAATCTCGAGAACCTTTCTGAACGTCTGTCTTCGCGGGGCGATTTGAAAAGGAGTATATCTTTCTTGTAGTGTCTTCCATTCCACCATTCTGATCGAGAAAGAATCTCTTCTGAACGACCAAGTCATAATGAGATTAAAAACTGATGCTTCCTTGGCCGTGTGGAACATGGATTAGCATTATGTCATTCCTACAAGTGATCTGTGACAACCCTCATAATTCCATGTATCCGTACAATTTATTAATGATAATTAAACTGCTTTTGGATTTCTGTGTTATACTTACATGTGCTTGTTAACATACTAGTAGTGTACAGAAAAGTTACTAAATAGTCCTGTATTCTTTCCTGAGTGTTGAGAATTAAAAACGTTACAAAAATATTTATATAGGACACGTTACGGATTAATTAAGCACTTTAACGGAACAACACCGAACCGAACAACCGGACTTTACCCGGAACACAAAAATATTGTCAAACACATTGTTTTTATTTTTCTAAGCTAGTTAGGGTCCCCGAACACCCTAACACACCATATAATATATGACACACCATAATGCACTAACTAAGCACTTGATTTCTAACTAAATCAACTAACAACCCATTGCAAATCAACTAAGCCAACCCCCCCCCCCATAACCGGTTCTAGTAAGTGGCCCCACTCACTTGATTTTTCTTCATTGTTTAATGGATTTGTAATGCACTAAAGGGACATATGGACTAATGGATCTAGGAGTGTTGGGAGTTCTTTATAAAGACCCACTAGGTAACCATGTTCATCACTTTCACCCTCACACCAACACTTCAAAACTCTCTCCTCCCTTCTCCTTTCCTTGTCTCGGCCGCCCCCTAGTGGCACCACCACCACCATCACTTGATCACTTTCAAGCTTTTCAAGAGCATCCATAGGTGTAAGAAGGTGAGCAACGAAGCTCGGTGTGTTCGGAAGTTGAAGGACCTCGCTTATCTTCTTTTATCCACCACTTTTCTTCACTTGAACTCTCCTAGCTTTAAGCTAGTGGTAAGTCTCTTAGATCTACTCATTTTACATCCTATGAAGGTGGTTAAAGTAAGAATCATAATGGTGAATGTGAAGAACATCAAGAACACTAAAGCACATAAAGTTTAAACCTAAACATAAGCTTTAAATATAAAGAAATCATGTTGTTTTGGTGATGAAGTGATGTTAATATGCAGTTGTTTTGATTCTTGTTGATTACCTGATGATTTGCTTGTTAATATTGATGTTTGATGTTGTTGTGATCACTAAACATGTTAACGGAATCAATCAAACACGAATTAGAAAGCTAAAAGTTGTAAAACAGATTCTGTCCAAGCTTTTACAGCCAACTTCAGTTGGCTATAAACAGGTCAATATTTAATGAAAAACGAATTTTCTTGAGTCTATAACAGGCTATTTCGAAATACGGTTCTAATGGCACTAGAGTCATAATTTTTGGACTTCGTTTACTATTTTTAAAGATCTGTTTTTGGACAGCAGCTCAAGCTGCATTTTTACTGCTGAAAATATGCATTTTGTTTTCCATCATAACTTGAATTCTGTGTAGAGTTAGATCATGAAATTTGTACTGTAGATGACCACCGATGTATTTGTAATTCTCTCACTGGAATTTCATAAATCGGACTCTCGATGAATTTTAAATAAATTATTCCGTGGACTGCAGTCAGAAAAAGATAAATCTGATTTCAGTCTGGAAGATGAATTTTTGCAAAATACTGGTAATGAATAGGATCCCGAGATTTTTACACAATAATATTTTGATCATTTAAGATATTCTGTAAAAATTTGGGAATTTTTGGAATAAGTTAACTATTTTATTAAAAGGCCCGAAAACAGCCCAGTTTTGGATATTTAAGTTGAAATGACATAAGTAGTAATTTGTGTGTCTAAATGTCGAGTATGTTATCTGAGGATGAATCTAACATGTTATATGTCGATGAAAGTAATATGTGCAATATCGTATGCTTGTTCTTGAGTAGCTATAGGTGGAATGTTTATATGAGCGTGAACTATTAAAGTGAATGCATGTTATGTAGTAGATACGTGTAGGAACTTTGTGCTTTATTTGAAACCACTAAATGACTAACTGGTAATCATATTAGGACGTGATTGACCGACCTTGACTGTTAGCTATATTTGAGAATCTAACCGAGCAAACCGAGGTGTGTTCACACTTTTCTACAAAGCATGGTAATTCCCAGTGGGAATGGGAATGGGTTCAGGAATAGGGATTCCTCGTCCTTTGGGACGCGTTTAGGAATATGAATTCCTCGTCCTTGGGACGTACATAGACTTACTGGACTAGAACTCTATCAGTGAAGTCCCTCCCTTTTATATCGACTTAATCACCGAGGCTATGGCGAGCGGGTCATTAGTTAATAGCGCTATTAGGTTTAACAAACCGCACACCGTGCCAGTCGGACGGGTGTGTACTAATGGACTATGGCACGTCGGTGATGATAGACACCGATGCTAGAGCACAATTTATTTTTGTTAGTAGTCGATATGATAAACGAGTCCGGTAGTTTAAATAATGGGGTAGCCCCCACGGCCGGAGTGCCGGGCTGGATAGCCAGGGAAGGTGGACATGGGATGGTTAACTGATAAACGTTTTCGAATTATGGGGTAACCCCTACGGCTGGATAGCTGATTAAGATTAAACTACGTTTTTTGGAAACAACTCTAAAATGGACAACCAACCGTGAACTCACTCAACTTTGTTGTTGACTAGTTATTACATGCTTTGCAGGTCGTTAGATGCTATGGAGCTTGCACAAGGAGGTGGTCGTTGTGGGATGCGAACTGATATGTCCCGTACTTAATAAATAAACCTCATGAACTTATGAAACTTATGTTTTGGGACTTTAAACTTATGAACTACGAACTTATGTTTTGGTTAAACGTCTTATGCTTCCGCTGTTTAAATTGAACTTGGTTAACTTCCTCTTGGTCACAAATTGTATTGTGGTTAGTTTTATTTACTTAAATACGTTGTTCAATATGGGTGGCTCGATCCTGGTCATGTCACGCCTTCAAGCGGTGATACTCCTCATGGTGGATTTTGGGGGTGTAACAGATTGGTATCAGAGCCATTGGTTATAGTGAACTTGGTTTTAAAAGGGGAAAAGCTTTTTGACAAAACAAGACTATAACCTGTACAGTGCTCAACGATCCACAACGACGCTTCGCTCCACGTGCAAGACTCGACACAATAGGTGGTATGATTTATGCTATATCGTCGGTTAGATAGTTCACAATGTGCATTAATTAATGTGATAATTGCTATTTGAACCTTGTGTGCTTACTCTCTACTGTCGTCCCACACTTACGCACTTTCGCGACACTTTTCTCACTTACGTTGCTTCGTTGTGAAGATTATGAACGGACGCGGAGGACGTATCAACCTCACTCAAGCCCAGTTGACGGCCTTGATCAATGAACGAGTTGCTGAGGCACTCATAGCTGTTCCTACATGAGGTATAACCTGCCATATCAACCCATTTTAGGACGTTTAGATCCTACCCTTGCAAACCAACCCTCGTGCTTAACCTTGTCTTTTATTCTCGCGCCACAGGTCAACATGCTCAGCCCCCTGTGTGCACGTTCAAAACATTCATGGACTGCCGACCTAGTACTTTCAGCGGCACAGAGGGAGCTGTAGGTCTTCTTCACTGGTTCGAGAAGCTCGAGTTTGTTTTCGAGATGTGTGAATGCCCTGAAGATCGTAGGGTGAAATTTGCTACTGGAACGCTGGAAGGTGCTGCGTTAACCTGGTGGAATGCACAGGTCCAACTGCTTGGGTTGGCAGTTGTTAATGCCACCCCATGGAATGACTTCAAGGAACTGATCAAGGAAGAGTACTGTAGCCGTGATGACATCCACAAGCTAGAGGTGGAGTTTTTCAATCTGAAGATGATGGGGTCTGAGATTGAGGCGTATACGAAGAGGTCAAACGAGATGGCTATATTGTGTCCTACAATGGTGGACCCTCCCATCAAACGTATTGAGCTGTACCTCAAGGGTCTTGTACCAGAGATTCAGAGTCACGTGACTTCAGCCAACCTAGGTACCATTCAGCAAGTCATCAAGTTGGCCCATCGTCTCACTGACCAGGCGGTGGAGTAAAACAGGCTACCCAAACGTATCAGTGCCACAACTACTCCTGATGCTCCTAGCGACAACAAGCGAAAATGGGATGGAAATTCGTGCAAAGGTTCTACCTCTGTTCAGTCTCAGTCTCAGCAACGAAGGACTGATGACTATAAGAGCCCTAGTCAGCAGTCTACTAGAAGTCAAGGGCAGGGTGGATACAAGGGGAATCACCCCAAATGTAATCGCTGTAACTTGCACCACAGCGGGCCATGTGGTAAAGGCAACTGTCATCGATGCAACAAGCCTGGTCACATTGCAAGAGATTGCAGGAGTCAGCGTCCAGCGAATCAGAACCGGCAGCATCAGCAAGCCCCACCAAATCAACGCCAGCAGCAACAACAACAAGGTAACAAAAAAGGGTGCTTTCAGTGTGGCGCTGAAGGCTATTTCAAGAAAGACTGCCCCCAGCTAAATCAGAACCAGAACAACAACAATCAGGGGAATGGAAACGGCAATGGGGGAAACAACAATGGTAATGGGGCCAGGGGACGCGTTTTCGTGCAAGGTCAGGGTGATGCGAGGAATGATCCCAATGTGGTGATGGGTAAGTTTCTTCTGGATGATTTCTTTGTTACTATTTTATTCGATTCGGGTGCCGATACTAGTTATGTGTCCTTTAAAGTTAGCCAAATGCTTAAGCGCACTCCAACACTTTTGAACACCAAACACACGGTAGAACTAGCTAACGGTAAAAGTCTTGAAGCCACACACATAGTTAAAGGTTGTAACCTTGTCTTGGCTGGCTAGACCTTCTCTATCGATCTTATCCCTCTCGTTCTGGGTAGTTTTGACGTTGTTATTGGAATGGATTGGCTATCTCATCATCAAGCGGAGATTATTTGCAAGGAGAAAATCGTCTGCATCCCTCGTTCTGGTGAAGAACCCCTCGCGATTCATGATGACAAAAGTGGTGCTGTCGTAGGCATTATCTCTTTCCTTAAGGCCCAGAAATGTTTGCGAAAGGGCCACACTGCCATTCTGGCACTCGTGACTGACACATCAATGGAAGAGAAGAGAATTGAAGACATTCCTATTGTGCGCGATTTTCCTGAGGAATTGCCTGGTCTTCCGCCTCATCGTCAAGTTGAGTTTCAAATCGAGCTAACTCCTGGAGCAGTGCCCATAGCTCGAGCACCGTATCGTCTAGCTCCATCAGAACTCGAAGAACTGTCTACGCAACTATAAGAACTCCTGGAAAAAGGTTTCATACGTCCTAGCTCTTCGCCATGGGGAGCTCCAGTGTTATTCGTAAAGAAGAAAGACGGTACCTTCAGAATGTGTATTGACTACCCGAACTCAACAAGGTGACCGTGAAGAATCGTTATCCTCTTCCACGCATTGATGACTTGTTCGACCAGTTGCAAGGGTCGAGTTATTAATCTAAGATTGATTTGAGATCGGGATACCATCAGCTGAGAGTCCGAGAGAAGGACGTCTCCAAAACAGCATTCAGAACTCGTTACGGCTATTACGAGTTTCTGGTTATGCCTTTCGGATTAACGAATGCACCTGCAGTCTTCATGGATCTCATGAACCGAGTGTGCAAGCCTTACCTGGATAAGTTTGTCATAGTGTTCATCGACGACATCCTGATCTATTCTAAGAGTCAGGAGGAACACGAGCAACATCTGAGGCTTATTCTGGAACTTCTTCGAAAAGAGCAATTGTATGCCAAGTTTTCGAAATGTGACTTCTGGCTTCGCGAAGTCCACTTTCTAGGCCATGTGGTAAACAAGGATGGGATTCATGTAGATCCATCCAAGGTTGACTCGATCAAGAACTGGCCTGCAACCCGTACACCAACAGAAACCCGCCAATTCTTGGGTTTGGCAAGATATTACAGAAGGTTTATCAAAGATTTCTCCAAGATTACGCAACCTCTCACTTAACTGACTCAGAAAGGTGTCACCTATCATTGGGTTGATGCACAGGAGTCCGCATTTCAACACTTGAAAGATAGACTTTGTAGCGCGCCTGTCCTCTCATTGCCCGAAGGCACAGATGATTTCGTGGTTTATTGTGACGCTTCCATCCAAGGACTTGGTTGCGTGTTAATGCAATGTCACAAGGTCATTGCCTACGCATCGCGCTAACTTAAGGTTCACGAAAGGAACTACACTACACACGACTTGGAATTGGGAGCAGTTGTTTTCGCACTTAAGATATGGAGACATTACCTGTACGGTACCAAGTGCAACCATTTACACCGATCACAGGAGTCTCGAGCATATCTTTAAGCAAAAGGAGTTAAACATGCGACAATGCCGATGGGTCGAGCTCTTGAACGATTATGAATGCGCGATCAAGTATCATCCGGGCAAGGCCAATGTTGTGGCCGACGCCCTCAGTCGAAAGGATACTATACCTAAACGTGTGCGAGCATTACAACTTACCATCCAATCTAGTCTTCCTGCCCAGATACGAGATGCTCAGGTTGAAGCATTGAAAGCAGAGAACATCAGGCTGAGTCCTTACGAGGATCGAGGTAGCAGCTAGAACAAAAGGAAGACGGCGCTTACTACGTAACAGGGCGCATCTGGGTTCCACTTTATGGAGGCTTACGCGAGCTTGTGATGGATGAAGCACATAAGTCTCGTTATTCGGTACATCCTGGTTCGGATAAGATGTACCACGATCTCAAGACTACGTATTGGTGGCCTGGTATGAAAGCCCACATAGCAACCTACGTTAGCAAATGTCTAACAAAACCAGCTTATCATACAAGAACCCTAATTTCTCTCTCTAGCATGGCGATTCTGGAGTCTCATGCAACCTTCGATTTTTTGCCTGATCTTTGTATAACAGTCTGATCATTAGAGTGTTGTTCATCAATATCTCTAATTCGAACTCGTATGCAAAGGGACCGCTTTTGAATCTAGGGTTTTGTCTTTCTGTTTTCGTCGCCTCCTTCACTGTGTGTTTCGAATCTGTTGGTATAGCGATTAGGGTTTATCGGTCCTACTGGTTGGGCAGTAACCTTGATTGACCTGAGTCCCTATATCGATTTGATTAGCCGCACTACGTAAGGTGCTAGATTAGGGTTTGTTCTTGTTTCTTGGGTGGCTGGTTTCTCTTGTTTGCTTCGTGTTTTGAGTGCATGGAGGGAAATAGTGATGGTGTTAATCAGTTGGAGGAAGGATCTACGCCGGGTACTGAACCTGTTCGTGGTATTGGTTTGCGGGTGACAAACATTGAGGGTAATAATCTGAAACCGAGACGGGGTCTCTATTCAACCAACAATATGTCGGTCATAGATGGGTTGTACGAAATTTCTAAACCAGTGGAGCTGAATGCTGATTGGGCATATGGAGGGGAGTTCATGGCAGCTACGAAGGTCTCCCATGCAAACCCTAGTAGTTCGGCTGATGGCAATGTGGAAAGTAACAAGAGTTGTGTGGATAATTCGGAAAGTGCTATTAACCAGAAGATCTCGTATGCGAAGGTCGTTCAGACTCAGAAGGAACCAGTTAAAGTGAACTTTAGAAAGCTGGAAACGGAGGAGAAGATGGATGGGGTAGATGTTGTGATCCCGGTTGAATCGGTTAAGCAGGTAAATGATCGCTTTGCCAATACGTTATATGGATATTTCTTGGGTAAACGTTTGGCGTTTCCAGTTGTTGAATACTTTGCTAAAAATCAGTGGGCAAAATATGGTTTAGTTAGACTAATGATGAATGCGAAGGGTTTTTTCTTTTTCAAGTTCACCTCCAAGGCGGGGATGGAGAAACTGATGGAGGATGGACCGTGGATGATTAGGAATGTCCCGATTATTTTGAATGAGTGGTCACCTTCGGTGAACATTGTTAAAGAAGACATAACGGCTATTCCTGTGTGGGTAAAGATGCATGATGTGCCATTGGTGGCGTTTACTGTGACATCTGTGCCTCCACGGCCATCGAACAAATACCAAGCCAATGGAATGATGTATTTCATACTTAGTATTTGTATAAATATGTGTATCATTTGCACATATCAACTCTCGTTCGATTTCAAGCTCTAAATCACTTTCTGGAAGGTTATACGCGCACTGATGAGTAAATATAACCAGTTTAATGCAATAAACACTCCGGGATAGTGAAATAGGCTTAACATACCTTAAATAACCTTCACATAACTTAGAAATAAGTTTTGGATGGTTTGGTATGCCGAAATCAAGTATATTCGCTTACAGGGACTAAATTTGACAAACTGCGAAAGTATGACAATTTGAACTGTAAAAGACATTTCGGAACATGATCATAAGTTAAACATACCATAAATATCCTTTACATAGCTTAGAAATAGGCTTTGAGGGGTTCGGTATGCTAAAACAAACTTTTGGGTCATTCAGGGACTAAAAGCGTCAAAAAGTGCACAAGTTTGCACTTTTTTTTTTTTGGGTAAAGGGTTACCCCGGTGATTCTATATATTCACAAACAAAAAAGCACAAGTGGAGTAGAGAGCCTACACCAGTTCAAACATGAGACATGCCCCATGAAAGTAAAACCAAACAAACAAAAAACCGAAAAAACCCGAACATTAGACACCTAGACACACTTCTAGACATTCAAAAACACTACCAAACTAATTAGCCTCCATCATCTTTGTTTTCGGTTGAAATCTCCCAATCCCCAAGCAGCTTCCGCACTCTAGCATTGTTCTTTAGTTTAGCTCCCATCAACTTGTATCTCACAGTCTTCAGAATAATATCTATTACCATTTCGGTGGGGCGCACTTGATTTTTAAACAACCTAGCATTCCGCTCTTGCCAAATAGTATACGCAGCTGCCGCAACCAGAATCTTCGCAACATAGACCTCAGCTTTCTTTGACCGAACTCGAGCATATAACCAATCGATGATATCCACCCATCTCGAACTCACGGCCGCCATCCCCACTTTACTTCGAACCATAGACCAAATTTTCTCAGAGAATTTACACTCAAAAAATAAGTGCTGATGAGAGTCAAAGTTCTCATAGCATAACAAACAGCACATCATATTCATGTTTTTTCGCCTTGAAAGATCCCATTGCAGAATTTTGTCTTGAGTAAGAAGCTTTCCCTTCATTATCAACCACATCATAAACGCATGTCTAGGAATACATTGGGCAAACCAAACAATGCCGCTCCAATCCACCTCTGACTCTCTATGCCGGACCGAATGCCAAACCGCTGACGAAGAAAAATCCTGAAAATCGCCACCATCTTTCCATAGCAACCGGTCAGATTTTGTTGGTTCTAACTGAAATTGATCCAGCTGAATAAGAACAGGGAATAAATCCCTCCACGCCATAGGCCAATTCCATGTTCCGTTAGAGAAAATATTGAACACGGTATCATCTAACCGAAAATCAGCATCAGTAATAATTCTTGGTGAAAGAAAATCACCAAGAGGCCCCAAATCACTCCAATAATCAAACCAAGCTGAAGTATTACGGCCATTCCCTAATTCGGACCAAACATGTTTTCGAATGATATGCCGCAACTGAATAATCTTCCTCCATGTCCAAGTAGAATTCGATGTTGGTTTACAAACCCAAAAGTTTTTGCCTTTTAGCCGATAAGAATGAACCCACTCGACCCAAAGGGAATCTCGCTTCCTCACAATACTCCAGATATGAGACGCCATCAGGGCTTTATTCATATCCCCAATACGTCTAATGCCCAAACCACCTTCATACTTAGGAGTACAAACAGCTTTCCACGAAACTTTAGCTTTACCTCTACTAAAAGACACATCTTGAGACCATAAGAAGTTTCTCATTCTAGCTTCAAGCTCCTTAACAACCCGAGTTGGTAACATAAACACCGAGGACCAATAAATATGCATAGAAGACAGGACTGAAATTATAAGTTGAAGCCGACCCGCAAACGATAACAATTTGTTCTTCCAGTGCATAATACGTTTCTCTAATTTTTCCACAAGCACGCGGCAATCATTATATCTAAGCTTAGAAGAAATAAGAGGGACCCCCAAGTACTTGACAGGCAACTTACCTTCCACAAAAGGCATAATGTCCAGAATCGCCTGTTTAACTTGATCTTTTACATTACAGAAGAAAATCGTACTTTTCTGGTTGCTAGGCACTAACCCTGACATCTTAGAGAAATCTGCAAGAGAGGACATAATAAATTTTGCCGAATTCACCTCTCCTCTAGCAAAAAGAAACAGATCATCAGCAAAGCATAGATTTATTATCTGCTGTTATTCACATCTGTTATGAAATTTAAATGAAGAATCTATCCGAACAGAATGCTGAAGAATACCCGTCAGAACCTCCATTACAATAGTGAACAAATAAGGAGATATAGGATCCCCTTGCCTTAACCCCCGTTTACCTCTGAAAAAACCATGAACCGTGCCATTAACACATACCGAAAATGAAGTAGAAGACACACATAGCATGATCCACTTCACCATGTTACTGTTAAAGCCAAACCCAAGAAGCACATTTTTCAGAAAACTCCAGTCGACTGTATCGTAAGCTTTTTGAATATCAACCTTAAACGCACATCTAGGAGGCCCCACATTCCGATGGTAATTATGCATTAGTTCTTGCGTTAATAAGATGTTATCCGAAATCTTTCTACCCGGAACAAAAGCCGATTGATTTATACTTACAATCTCGTTCAACCCTCCCTTAATCCTATCAGCAATAATCTTGCTGATACACTTGTATAGAACATTACAACAAGCAATCGGCCGAAAATCAGTAACAACCATGGGAGTTGACACCTTTGGAATAAGAACTATAAGCGTATGATTCAATTCCCGAAGCAAGTTACCAGTGTCAAAAAAATCTTTAATAGCATTAACAATGTAATTACCAACCAGAGGCCAAGCACTCTTAAAAAACGCAGCCGTAAATCCATCCGGACCCGGGGCCTTATCATTGCCAATAGAGAACATCGCCTTCTTAACCTCCTCCTCTGTAACATGACGAACCATATTCGTAGCAACATTGTGAGATAAAATTTTCGGAAATAAATCTGGAGTTGGTTGCAACGAGATATCACCTTGATTGCCAAAAAATTTTTCATAGTGTTGAACAAAAGCTGTATACACACTATCGCCTTCATAAAGATTCCCTTGCGTATCTTTAATAGCATCAATCCTACTGCAATGATTACGAATTTTCAAAGAGGAATGAAAAAACGCAGTATTCATGTCACCCGCACTCAACCAATCAACCTTAGCTTTTTGTTTCAGAAAACGCTCTTCATCTAACATAGCATCCTGAAGTTCACGGCTAGCCGATGATTCCTCAGTCCGAAGATCAACATTTTGCGGGTCTTGATCAATACTTTGCTGAATTGAATCTAACTTCAACCGAATACTTTCAACCTTCTTGTGTAGGTTGCCCTGTTTGAACAGCAACGAACGAAGAGGGTGTTTAAGAGACCGTAACTTCTTGACAACTCGGAATTGGTGAACCCCATCAACATTAATTAGCCAATACTTATTAACAATCTCCAAAAATTCTGGTTTAAAAACCAAAAAGTTAGCAAACTTAAACGGCCTCGGATTGAGCTTCATAGCTTCCGGAATAGACAAGATACAAGGGCAGTGGTCCGAAAGTCTATACGGCTTGAAAATGGCAACCGAGTTCGGGTATTCAGTAATAAAAGAAGTGTTCCCCATTACCCGATCAATTTTCTTTAGTAAACCCACACCTTTTTTAGGCTTCTGGTTCCACGTAAAATGTATACCTGTTCGGTTAATATCCACAACTTCAATGTCATCAATACATTCCTGAAAATCCCTCATGCCAATCGAAATGGATGAAGTACCCATCGAATTATCTTCTATGTTAAGAGCAGAATTAAAATCACCCATAATACACCAAGGCCGATCCGCAACAAAAACTTTATGCATAGAAAGAAGATGCCATAACTCCCTACGCGTAACATAGTAATTTTCGGCATACACAATAGAACAGAAAAGCATTCTCTTATCCAATTTAAAAACAAGCTGTAAATGCATAACCTGAGGAGATTGAGCGACGATCATTACATCAAAAATAGCTGGATTCCACCCAATGATAATTCTTGTACCTTTGTTACAACACCCGCCATTAGAAGTCCAATCCCACGATCTAAAAACAGCCTTACACACTTTACCCAATTTACCAACATCAACATGGGATTCCAAAATTGCACACAAGCTCAAATTATAATCCTTCACTGCCTGACGAACCTCCATTTGTTTAAGCGGGCGGTTCAACCCCCTTATATTCCAAACAGCTATACTAACCATCAGTAACTATCTGAGAAGGAGTGCTTGCCCCTTGAGTTTTATTTAAATTCACCGATCCTTGAGCCATAAAGTCGTCCATTTCATTATAAACCTCATCGGCCTCATCACCATCCGAATCCTCAACCCCCGAATCCGTGTTCTTTTTACTTGTACCCGTTTCCGGGTCAACTTTCTTTAGAATATCAAAAGGATTGTGCGATGCCTTTGACTTTGGTCCGTTATTCTCATTCGCCTTGGATTTTGACACTGGCTGATATTCAAACTTAGATTGTTTATTCACCTGAATACCCGGCCTTCTAGCTACTTTCTTACCATGCACCTCGGTATAACCATCTTGATCCACCACCGGGAACTTTTTCACTTGCTTGTTTCGTTGGGCATTTCGGTTGTAATCTTCATATTTAGCATTACCCGATTTGATCGGCTTCTTAGGACACATCTCGTTTGAGTGGCCAAAAACACAACAAGTAGCACAACGATGCGGGCTCCATTCATATTCTACAAACATAGTCTCTTTGGTAAAACCCTCCCCTTCCGTTTCCGGAATTGCTATTGTAATTTCTTCTCGAAGCTCCTTTTCCGCCGAAATCTCCACCAATGCTCTAGCATAACTACTGCGACCCCACGAATCCATACACATAGACGTTGTGAAAGAATCAAGCATTTTTGGTTCTCCAATTGTTGTTGCAATTAAGCTAAGGCCATCTTCCGTATAAGCAGCAATTGGAATGTCATGAATTTTTACCCAAAGTTGCACTTGTTTAACCTCTTTCTTTTCCAATTTGGTCGTAGGACTCCATGTATTCAGAAACAATGGTTGAGACCTAATAATCCACGGACCATCTTTAATAACATTTGACATTCCGACTTCATCATTAAACTTAAAAAAGAAAAAACCGTTTGGATTCATCATCGTTTTTTGCAATCCATATTTTTTCCAATTAACCTTAACAAAGTAGTCAACCACAGGGAATGCAAGTCGGTCTCCCAAAAAATAACCATATAAGGTGTTCGCCAATTTATCCTTCACCGATCGGACAGATTCCTTCGGAAGAACAACATCACAACCTTCTTGGACAACGGAACTAGACAGAGATCGAAAATTAACTTTCTGCTCTTTGTTGGCTGTCACCGATTCCGCATAAGATTTAGGTTTAGAACTACTACTCTGAACAGAATGTAAACCCTGAAAACCATATGCATCCATATTATCCGCTGCGGTTTGATTCACCGACGACAGAACAGGCACAGTGATCTTTTCCAATTCATTAATAACATTAAACATCTTCGGATCAGACTGAACATTCTGAATCGTACCTCTCCTAGGAAGCAACGGATTGCCATCTATATTGACCACTCTACTCGCTAAACCCTTAAAGGGTAAAGGCGGCTTACCTCTATCAACCGTAGGAACATCATCCGATTTTGACCGATCATCCATTGAACAGACAGCAACTCTCTCAATTACTCAGCAAACGAAGCAAGCATGCACACACGAACAACGTAAAAACCAGAAACCAAGAAACCGAAAACACAAGAAACCCTAATTTAGCTTGACGACAAAACAGAAAAAAGAGAAACCCAAGAATTAAACCAATCCTTTCGCTAACTAGTTCGAATCAGATATACTGATAAATCAGTACACCGATAATCAGACTGTTATACGAAGATCATGAAGAAAATCTAAGGTACGAAGAAGAAACAAAATCGCCATAGCTAGAGAGAGAATTAGGGTTTTTTGGTTGTTTGGTTAAAACAATACAAAACTTAACTTTTCACACAAGTTTGCACTTTCGCACATAACTTACGTTCTGAATACTTCCGGACATCCAAAAATTTATGTAAGCACTAAAACATTTTATTTTAGTGTTTGGCATAAGAAAAATCCATTCGTCGCGTCATTTGGATCGTTTTTCGCGCTTATGCGCATTCCGTCGTAATTAAGCGAACATCGCGTTCGTACGACCAAACGAACCAACATCCGGCATATTTTGAGCATGCTTCATGTCCAAAATGTTTAGGCATCATTTTAGGGCCTAAAAGTTGGCTTTACGGGCCTTGGAAGTGTCGGGAATGGCCTTAAACACCAACAGGGACCAAAACTGTCACTTTTGAAACTTCTGGGTGATCTGCAGACTCTAGGCAGCCCGCGTAAACCCAGGGCTGTGTCTTACGCGGCCCGCGTCAGTCCCCCAGACCAGATTAACTGCATTTAACAGCTGTTTGCAGCTATTTTGCACTCCCAAATCCCTTTCCAAGTGTTAATTCCTTATGGTGGTGAGCAAATTGAGGCACCATAACATTCCCACAAGTGTACGGCCTTGATCGTGCCCTCTTTTCCAAGAAACGATCTCAACGGTTACCTGAAAACTATAAATACCCAACCCCATTCCTTCCTAAAACCCACAAATCTGATCCAAAAGACTCTAAGTTGGAACCATTGTTTCATACCTGAGTTATTTGGATTGAGATTAGCTTTCGGGGACCCTTTGTAAGTGTTCCTTCGTTCTTTTATTGCTTTTTGAGTCCGAAAGTCAAACTATGTTTGACTTTCGGCGTTGACCAGTCAATGGTCAACGCGAAGTTCTTTTGAACTTCATAACATGATCGTAATCACGATGGTTATAGTCCCTAGTGGCTATACCTACTGATTACCACGTTATCTAGGCTCAGTGACGAGCCGTAGTTTGGGTCAAAATGCGCATTTACGCGTATTTTGTAACCAAACTAATCTAGGATATCAAAACCGTTTGTTTTGATATCAAAACCTATTTTCTAAACATGATCTAGCATGTTTAGCTCGTCGCTTTTTAGATTAGTGCTTGTGTAGAGTCGTAAGTAAAGCGGACTAAACACCTGCTTAGACTTTCGAACACGACCCGTTTGGTCGATCTTAGGATCCGACCAAACATGTTTAGTAGCATAGGGAATAACCTTCCGAGGTTATACCTTATGGTCGCCTAGTTTAGGTAGTTGTATGATAAGTAGTTTATGTGCCTTAGGTAAATTACCAAAATACCCTTTTCATGTATAATTGGTAATTAAGCTTATGTAACCTAAACTTTTGTACATAACTGATTATACAACATGATAAAACATGTATAGGCATATAATACTTGTCATAGGACTAGTTAGACGTCTCGAATGCGCTTTGCGCGCACGACGCGTTAAGGTAACGTAAGCTACCTTAATGGGTCACGATGGGTCGAAAGCACTTAGGTTAGGTTCCGATTTTGGATGTAGGCTTTGTTAAACCATATCACATGAGTTCCAACACTCATTTGGTTTACAAGACCTCATTCTGTCCGATCTTCCGATTTAGGTGTCTGTTGTTTGACTAGCGGTTCGATTACTAGGTGTTGTTTGATTTCACTGGTTTGCTCAAGTTTGTTGAAGTTCTATTGATTGACGATACCTTGCACTAATGTGAGTACATAGTTCCCCTATTTTACTGTTTTCAATTGTTTTGGGGTGATTCATATGTACTAAATGTTTTCAAGGTTATAACGATGGTTTCACAAACGACTTTCGATATTATAACGATGGTTTCACAAACGACTTTCGATATTATAACGATGGTTTCACAAACGATTTTCGATATTATAACGATGGTTTCACAAACGATTTTCGATATTATAACGATGGTTTCACAAACGATTTTCGATATTATAACGATGGTTTCACAAACGATTTCAATACTTGTTGGTTGGGTTACATAACAAATGACATTCATTAGCAATGATCAAGCCGACCAGTATTAGGTTATGGTACCATAGGATCTGACAAATCCCGTTATTTTACTACACCCGTGGTTATGTGTGGGTGTTGTGGGTAGCGACTGAATCTGTAATTGTTAATTTACCCTTTGGTGGTTTATTAATGCGAAAAGCGAGGTGGTTGAGTTAAAGATACCCTTTGGTGGTATATTCGAGTCATGAAGGTTTGAATGTTATTAGCGAGACGACCATATATAAGTTATTCACAATTAAAACAAGGATGATTTAAACGATGTTAAACGAGTTGAGTAAACGATGGGTTTTGGTTAAGTGTTTAGGTAACGGGACGGGTGTGATATGGTGAAAACATGGTAGATACGCCGCGGGTACTTCTTATATATAAGTGTTTTCAACATATTACATACTGTGGCGTTATTTAGTTCACTTGGGTAAACGATAGCAAAACAATGTCACCCAACGATGTTTTTGAAGTAATATATGAGTTTTGTTAACGAGTTTTTACGAGATGTTATACAAGATAGTTTTCTAAAACAAAAATGTTTATGGGTTAAGGAGCATGGCTACGAGATTTTATAAACTATAACCCACTTGGTTGAGTTGGTTAATTATGTTGCAATACGTTTTTCAAAACAAGGTTTGTATTTTGACTCTTGAAGTCTAATAAAGTACCGCAACATGTAAACGAAGCCATGGTCCTGATACTCTTATAAAACCTATGTACTCGCCAGCATTTCTTTGCTGACTGTATTTTTTTTTTGGGTAAAGGGATTTACCCCGGTGATTCTATATATTCACAACCAAATAAACCAAGTAGCGTGGAGAAACCACACTAGTTCAATCATGAGACATGCCTCATGAAAGTAAAACCAAAACAAAAACAAATACGCAATACACTACCAATAAAACCAAACTAGACACACATCTAGAAACGACACAACTTAAAACACTCTACTCATCCGCCATCGTCCATAAGATCCCTTTCTCGAATTCCCCAATGCCCAAGAAGTCTGCGCACCTTCTCTGTCTTCTTCAGGTTAAGCCCCATAATTTTGTATCGAACCGTTTGGCCTATAATCTTTCCGATAGTTTCTGGCGGTCTTAATTGGTTCTTGAAAAGATGAGCATTCCGTTCCTGCCATATGAAGTAAGCAGTAGCCGCCACTAATATCCTAGCAACATAATTAGCAGCCGATTTGGAATTCGCACGCACCAGCAACCAGTTCACTATATCCTCCCATTTATTATCAACTAAATCCATGCCCACTTTTTGCCTAACGATACCCCAAACTTGAGAAGAAAACTTACATTCGAAGAATAGATGACAATGAGAATCATTATCCTCATAACATAATAAGCAGCACATCATATTCATATTCTTCCTTCTCGTGAAATCCCATAATAAGCAGCACATCATATTCATATCCCCAGGCCACCTTCATATTTAGGAAGACTAATCGAGTTCCAAGAAACCTTTGCTTTACCATTTTGAAACGTGCTTTGTTGAGTCCATAAAAAGTTACGCATTCTAGCTTCTAGATCATGGACTACACGAGTCGGTAAAATGAACATTGAAGACCAATAAATATGCATCGAAGATAATACCGCAACCACTAGTTGCAACCTCCCTGCAAACGAAAGCATCTTGTTCCTCCAGCTCGAAATTCGTTGCTCGAGTCGCTCAATCAAAACACCACAATCCTTATACAAGAGCCGAGAAGAGATAAGAGGCACGCCCAAATAACGAACCGGAAGCTCTCCTTGCACAAATGGCATAATATTCAAAATAGCATTCTTAATATTACCAGGCACATTATAGAAGAAGACTGTACTTTTCTGAATACTAGGCGCCAAACCTGACATCTTTGTAAAGGTATCTAAAGAAGACATAATGCATTTGGCTGATCCAACATCGCCTCTTGCAAAAAGGAAGAGGTCATCCGCAAAACATAAATTAACAATTTGCTGTTTTTTGCATTTATTATGAAACTTGAAAGACGAATCTATCCTGGTAGCATGCTGCAAGATACCGGTCAAGACCTCCATAACAAGTGTAAATAAATACGGCGAAATAGGATCCCCTTGCCTTAGACCCCGACTACCCCTAAAAAAGCCATGAATATTCCCGTTGACACAAATAGATTTGCTAGGATGCATGAGTCACATAGGATCTGGACGAAGCCTTAGTGACATAAAACTATGATAGTCTATATAAAACTCATTTGTTATGTGTCAAGACAATGTAATTATTCAATGTTATCAATAAAACAAAACACTTTTTGTATCCATGGTTATGAAACAATGATTCTGTTACAACACGCCCCGATGTTTCCGCCGCGCTTTGTTGTTTTACGCGGTCGGGGTGTGACAGAAAAGTTGGTATCAGAGCCAATGGTTATAGGGAATTAGGTTATTAGTAATACTTTGACCTAGACTATAACTTCTAAGACCCTAACGCGAGTTGTCTTGCGTTTAGATTTTTAAAAAACAAAACCGTCACCTATCCTTAGGTGATAGCCACAACGAGAACTCAATTTCGAACCTGCTTCGAAAATTAATCATCCGTTCTAGGATGATTGATTACTAGGTTTTGAACCCTCTGTTATAAGGTTTTGAACCCTCTAAGTTTTCAAAATCTCGTCAAAGTTTGGGTCTAAATAATGTGAACACGTGCAAACTGGAAGAGTGAATGCCTGTATCCTGAGTTTTCTGTCTAAGGCTAGAGTGTTCGTACAAATCCACATAATCGGACCAGTCACTCTTACCTGGGAACTCTTGGGGTGAGTATTCACTTATAGGCGAGCATGTCTTCAGTGATACATTAATATGACCTGTCTACTTTGATTGATCACCGTCTCATTTGTTTGCCTTAGGTAACAAACAAATGATCGCAATTTCTATGCGTTGTTGTTCTATTTTAATTATCCGATGACATTTCACTTGTTTTCTCCTATGTCTTTCATTCCTCTAGAATGTCTCTTCATCCCAACAGCACTCAGATGTCCGAGCAAACTGCCAAATTCGCCCAGCGAATAGGCGAGGTAATCCTAAGGACTGTGGATTTAGGTATCGCCATGTCCCGTCTCAATAATGAGGCCACCCAAGAAGCACCGAAAGAAGCCAAGCCTTCGAAAAAGTCAAAGAAGCGTAAAGCTCCAAAGGATCCCGTAGCCGTTGCACCAAATCAAGCAAAACCTAGCCAGGAGGCAGCACCACCAGCTAAGAAGCCGTACTTGGGAACTGCTCCTCTGTGCAATCAGTGTCACCTCCACCACTATGCCAGTACCAAATGTTGGAAATGTTTTCACTGTGGACTCATTGGTCATTTGACACGAGACTGTCGTTCAGTCACTGTGCCAAACGAAGCTTTTCAGAACTCCACTCAATTTCAAGCAGATCCAGCACAGGCTCGTTTCCCTCCTGGTATTTGCTACACCTATGGCGAGACGGGTTATGTCAGGGACAGTTACCCAAAGATTTCCAATGCAAATCCGACCCACGGATGAGCATTTGGCCGATTAGAAGAAGCTGCTGCTTTGAATAATCCGAATCTTATATTTATGTATCTAGTATTTCCCCTTTGAACTCGAAAACAATCGATTTTGTTTATAAATAAATCTTTATTTGCAATTCCAATGTACAAATATAGTTGCATGTGTGTATTGCATACCCCTACGATACCTATACCAAAGAACCGTATTTATAGTTCTCTCGTTCATATGATCGCTCATGAATTCCTCGAAAATTCTAAGTGATCACTTCATTCTATGAAACGAAGTGACAATTTGAGTAATCACTTTAATTCCTTGGTTAGATAATTAAGGAAACCCTTAACTGTTGAAGTTGCTACTGGTAAACCTATTGTTCTCGACTCTGTTATTCACGGTTGTCAGTCGAACATTGATAGCCATTTTCTTTTTTCTATTGACCTCACACCGATGCAACTTGGGAGCTTCGATATTATCGTTGGAATCGATTGGTTAACCAAACACCACGCTGAGGTGGTTTGTTCCGATAAGATTGTTCGTATTCCTTTGTCTTCTGGCGATGTTCTGGAGATTCGGGGCGAGAAGCCATCTGGCGGTTTGAAGTTTATGTCATGTACAAAGGCCCAAAGTTATTTGCAAAAAGGATATGTTGCTTTTCTGGCACGTATCACCGAGGAGTAAGACAAGAGCAAGAGTGTTCAGGATATTCCGATTGTTCGGGATTATCCAGAGGTGTCTCCTGATGAACTGCCTGGTTTGCCTCCAGTTCGTCAAGCCGAGTTTCATATTGACCTTGTACCAATGCCAACCCAATTACGAAAGCACCTTATCGTCTTGCACCGTCCGAGATGCAAGAATTATCGAAACAGCTTCAAGAGTTGTCTGATAAAGGATTCATTCGTCCGAACTTTTCTCCTTGGGGAACTTCTGTCCTCTTTGTGAATAAGAAAGATGGATCTTTTCGAATGTATATCGATTATCGTGAGCTTAATAAGCTCACCATCAAGAATCGATATCCCCTACCTCGAATTGATGATCTCTTCGACCAGCTGCAGGGCGCTTCATGCTTTTCCAAGATCAATCTGCGTTCTGGGTATCATCAACTTCGTCTTCTCGAAGAAGATATTCCCAAAACTGCTTTCCGCACAAGATATGGCCATTACGAGTTTACAGTCATGCCTTTTGGTTTGACAAATGCTCTAGCCATCTTCATGGACTTAATGAATAGGGTCTGTAAACCTTATTTAGACAAGTTCATTTTTGTGCTCATCGACGATATTCTCATTTATTCAAAGTCTCGAGCCGAGCACGAGCAACACCTTCGCTTAACATTGGAACTCCTAAAGAAGTAACAACTTTTTGCTAAATTCTCCAAGTGTGAATTCTGGCTTAAAGAAGTTCAATTCTTGGGGCATATAGTCAATGAGCAGGGTATTCATGTGGATTCATCCAAGATTGTTGTAATTAGGGTTTGGAATACACCAACGACACCTACAGAAATTCGTTCTTTTCTTGGCCTTGCTGGTTATTATCGTCGATTCATTCCAAATTTCTCGAAGATTGCGGTTCCACTCACTGCTTTGACTCATAAGAATAAGCCTTTTGAGTGGGGACCCAAGCAAGAAGGAGCGTTTCAAACGCTGAAGCAGAAGTTATGTTATGCTCCTGTTATATCTCTGCCCGAGGGAAGCGATGATTTCGTTGTCTATTGCGATGCGTCCAACTTAGGCCTTGGTTGCATCCTTATGCAACGAGGTAAAGTTATAGCATATGTATCTAAATGATTGAAAGTTCCCGAGAAGAACTATACGACTCATAATCTTGAGTTAGGAGCAGTGGTTTTCACAGAACACAAAAGTCTCCAGCATATTCTCAATCAGAAGGAGTTGAACATGAGGCAACGACGTTGGGTTGAACTCTTGAACGATTACGATTGCGAGATTCGCTACCATCCTGGTAAGATGAATGTCGTAGCCGATGCGCTTAGTCGAAAGGAACGAGTCAAGCTTCATTCTGTTTGCACTCTATCTGATATTCTGACTCGTGTTTTTCAAGCTCAGCAATTTTGTGTTTCACAAAATCTGATAGGTAAGGAATTACCACATCAGCTTGAGCTTAAACTCAAAACAAAAAGGGGCAATGGGTTGCTCTATTTTTAGAATCCTTGTGGATGTTTATCGCCCACATCGGATCCCTGATTGGATTCCTTGTACACCTTAGTATGTACATTACAACTCAATTAGGACAAACCGAATTCCTATTAAGATCTTCCTATCTTCATAGTTAGATTCTTGTAAATATTTAAAGTGCCAAAGGAAATCCACGGATTGGATTCCTGGTATGCTTTAAATACCCATGTCCAAAGATAACAAATTAAACGATTATGCGATTAAACGATTATGCGATTAAACGATTATGCGATTAAACGATTATGCGGTTATGCGATTAAGTGATTATGTGTTTATGTGTCTCCTCTATGTTTTTGTGTGATCCGGTTTTCGTTATCCTCATAGAATCTTCCATATCTTCATATGAGGGATTCATAGTAGGATATTCGAAAGGTACTACCTTAAATCCTTATGGGCTTCTACGTGGTAATTAAGACCCTTGGGTTATATAGTACCATTCCTTGATTCGAAGAGAGACCCTTGAGTGGTCTAGTAAAATTGATTCAGATTCTGGTTAAGAGTGGCATGTGATGATACAGCTGAGAGGACCCTATGGAGGTCCGGTCACACTCATCACAAGATCATTCATTAGGTTTTCCCCTACACATTATCAAACGCACTGTGTGGACTATGCAAGGAAGTACGTAATTATGGATGCATACATAATTATGAAATTCAGTGCGCAGAAACCATAGTAAGATTTATCATGTGTAAGAACCGATAGTGACAACAATAACGGAACGTGAACAATGTAATGGAGGTACGGTGGACGCACAAATGGCGCTTCATATACTTGTATATAAGTGTCCCTCTTACATTGCAAGCATAATGTTATTAAGGTTACTAGAAGTTCAGAACCTTAACCAGTGTTGTCTTATCTTTTCGACTTCATGTTTCGAGCTCTCACAAGTTTCCTCTAATTAAATTTCGGGACGAAATTTCCTGAAGTAGGGGAGACTGTGACATCTGTGCCTCCACGGCCATCGAACAAATACCAAACCAATGGAATGATGTATTTCATACTTGGTATTTGTATAAATATGTGTATCATTTGCACATATCAACTCTCGTTCGATTTCAAGCTCTAAATCACTTTCTGGAAGGTTATACGCGCACTGATGCGTAAATATAACCAGTTTAATGCAACAAACACCCAGGGATAGTGAAATAGGATTAACATACCTTAAATAACCTTCACATAACTTAGAAATAAGTTTTGGATGGTTTGGTATGCCGAAATCAAGTATATTCGCTTACAGGGACTAAATTTGACAAACTGCGAAAGTATGACAATTTGAACTGTAAAAGACATTCCGGAACATGATCATAAGTTAAACATACCATAAATATTCTTTACATAGCTTAGAAATAGGCTTTGAGGGGTTCGGTATGCTAAAACAAACTTTTGGGTCATTCAGGGACTAAAAGCATCAAAAAGTGCACAAGTTTGCACTTTCGCACATAACTTACGTTCTGAATACTTCCGGACATCCAAAAATTTATGTAAGCACTAAAACATTTTATTTTAGTGTTTGGCATAAGAAAAATCCATTCGTCGCGTCATTTGGATCGTTTTTCGCGCTTATGCGCATTCCGTCGTAATTAAGCGAACATCGCGTTCGTACGACCAAACGAACCAACATCCGGCATATTTTTGAGCATGTTTCATGTCCAAAATGTTTAGGCATCATTTTAGGGCCTAAAAGTTGGCTTTACGGGCCTTGGAAGTGTCGGGAATGGCCTTAAACACCAACAGGGACCAAAACTGTCACTTTTGAAACTTCTGGGTGATCTGCAGACTCTAGGCGGCCCGCGTAAACCCAGGGCTGTGTCTTACGCGGCCCGCGTCAGTCCCCCAGACCAGATTAACTGCATTTAACAGCTGTTTCCAGCTGTTTTGCACTCCCAAATCCCTTTCCAAGTGTCAATTCCTTATGGTGGTGAGCAAATTGAGGCACCATAACATTCCCACAAGTGTACGGCCTTGATCGTGCCCTCTTTTCCAAGAAACGATCTCAACGGTTACCCAAAAACTATAAATACCCAACCCCATTCCTTCCTAAAACCCACAAATCTGATCCAAAAGACTGTAAGTTGGAACCATTGTTTCATACCTGAGTTATTTGGATTGAGATTAGCTTTCGGGGACCCTTTGTAAGTGTTCCTTCGTTCTTTTATTGCTTTTCGAGTCCGAAAGTCAAACTATGTTTGACTTTCGGCGTTGACCAGTCAATGGTCAACGCGAAGTTCTTTTGAACTTAATAACGTGATCGTAATCACGATGGTTATAGTCCCTAGTGGCTATACCTACTGATTACCACGTTATCTAGGCTCAGTGACGAGCCGTAGTTTGGGTCAAAATGCGCATTTACGCGTATTTTGTAACCAAACTACTCTAGGATATCAAAACCGTTTGTTTTGATATCAAAACCTATTTTCTAAACATGATCTAGCATGTTTAGCTAGTCGCTTTTTAGATTAGTGCTTGTGTAGAGTCGTAAGTCAAGCGGACTAAACACCCGCTTAGACTTTCGAACACGACCCGTTTGGTCGATCTTAGGATCCGACCAAACATATTTAGTAGCATTGGGAATAACCTTCCGAGGTTATACCTTATGGTCGCCTAGTTTAGGTAGTTGTATGATAAGTAGTTTATGTGCCTTAGGTAAATTACCAAAATACCCTTTTCATGTATAATTGGTAATTTTTGGGTAAAGGGTTACCCCGGTGATTCTATTAAGACAACCGCAAATAAGTACAAGTAGTGAGGATGTGTTCCACACTAGTTCATATACAGGACAAGCCCCATATATGTAAAACAAAAAAGAACCAAAGGAAAAACTATGACACCCCATAACCTAGCCTACTATACATCAGTAGACGAAACAATACAAAAAAATAAAAATAAAATCCCTCATCCGCCATCATCAAAAATGAAATTGCCAGAAACCGGCAACCCCTTCACATGAACCAAAAAAGATCTATCCATTGGAGAATTTTTGTGGAAGAGGTGCTAGCCTTTGCTCTCGAAGATGACGAATGTGTACCCGAGGTCATAAATTCACTAGTTTCATTATAGACTTCAACAACCTCCTCCTCATCCGAATCCTGCTTGTCACTTCTAGTCTGCGCAGCTTTCTTCTCCACTCGACCCACAATACTACCTCCCGATTACCATCATCGTCCTTAAGGATGTCAAACGGGTTTGATGTTGAAACCTGGTTATACACCGGACTCCTCAAGGACGATTTTGGTTTAGGTTTGACAACTGGTCTGTACACTACCTTCGGCTTCTGATTTTTCATATGGAGGCCTTGATTATTAACTTTCTTGTTCTTAGTACCCATAACCTGAAAATCATCATTATTCTTTCCAGAATCCCTACTTGAAGTAACCTGAGGGTTCTTTAGGCATGAGCAATCGTCATGACCAAACACACAGCAAGAGGAACACCTTAGAGGCTCCCAATCATACTCAATTTTGACCTCTACCTTTGAATAACCATTACCATCCAAGGATGGAATTGCAACAGTAACACTCTTCTTTAACTCCGCCTCTGCCTGAACCTCAATAAGTGCTCTAGCATGGCTGCTTCTTCCCCAAGACTCAGCACACATCGTGGCAGTATACGAATCCAACATCTTAGGATTCCCAATCTTAGAAGCAACCAAGCTAAGACCATCCTCGGTAAATGCCGCTAACGGCACATCATGCATCTTAACCCAAACTGGAACAGCTTTAATATCCTCTTTTTCCATCTTAATAGAAGCTGACCACTCCTTTAGAATTATCGGAACATTTCTTATCAACCAAGGGCCATCCTCTAGCATTTGATCCATCCCTTCTTTAGTCTTGAACTTAAAGAAAAAGAACCCATTTGCATTCATCATTAACCTAGATAGACCATATTTAACCCAGTTGTTCTTTGCAAAGAAATCCACCACAGGGAATGCCAATCGTTTACCCAGAAAGTACCCATGCAAAGTGTTAGCATACCTATCTGTGACTTGTTTAACCGATGTCAATGGAATAACTACGTCTGCTCCATCAACAACTTCACTAGATTCCATTGCCCTGAAGTTCACCTTAATGTTTTCCTTAGTGTTCTTCACTACATTAGCAAAGGAAATAGGATCCGCAGAACCGGATGATTTTTCCAAACCCTGATCGGCAGCCGACTTCACTTTATCCAAACCTGAAATTGGCGTGTATCCCATACCCGGAGAATCCCAGAAATTCGCATTCAGATTACCTAGTCGGACATGAGCCGAACCCTTAGAATTATCGTCAATGATGCTTGAGCTTTCGTTTTTTTTTTTGGGTAAAGGGTTACCCCGGTGATTCTATTATTCACAAACCAAAGCAAAACAAGAAGTGCAGAGAGTCTACACTTGTTCAATCCTGGGACATGCCCCAAGAGAGTAGAACCAAAAAAACCAGAAAAAACAACTGAAACATCAGCAAAAACAAACTAGACTATAATCTAGACGACTAACAAACATCACTAATCACTCGCCACCGGCCTGAAGTTCAGCATCCGATATCTCCCATTCACCTAGCAGTCTTCGGACTCTCTCAGTTTGCTTCATCTTGACTCCCATGAGCTTGTATCGAACAGTTTTTATTATCAACTCATAAATCACCTCCGGAGGTCTCATTTGGTTCTTGAACAGCCTTGTATTACGTTCCTGCCAAACAAAATACGCAGAAACCGCCACCAAAATCCTGCTAACATAATCAGCCGCTAACTTAGATCTACATCTGAGCAGTAACCAGTCTACAATATCATCCCACTTCGATTCTACATTATCCATACCATCCTTCGATCGAACCATATCCCATATCTGAGCCGAGAACTTGCATTCAAAGAACAAATGGGCATGCGAGTCATGATTCTCATAACATAATAAACAGCACATCATATTCATATTTTTCCGCCTCGAGAAATCCCATTGAAGGATAATGTCTTGTGTAAGTAATTTCTTTCTCATAATCAGCCATAGTAAGAAAGAATGCCTCGGAACACATTGATTAAACCATACAATTTTACTCCATTCGGCCTCTTGCTCTCTATGCCGAATTGTATCCCAAATATAAGACGAGGAGACCTCATTCATATCATCACCCACCCGCCAAAGAACACGATCACATTTATTAGGATTCGGATGAACTTGATCCAGATGTATCAGGACCGGAAATAAGTCTCTCCAAGCCGTGGGCCATTGCCAGCCCCCTTCTAAATGAATATCATCAACTGTGTCATCCAGTCTAAAACCTGCATTTGTAATAGTTCGCGGAGACAAAAAATTACCTAGAGGCCCTAAGGCACACCACGTATCATACCAAGCTGACGTCGATCTCCCGTTCCCAAGAGCCGTCCAAATATGATTCCTGATAATCGGACGTAATTGAAGTAACTTTCGCCAACTCCAACAGCAATTTGTAGGAACCTTAACCACCCAAAAGCTTTTACCCTTTAGTTTGTAACCATGCACCCATTCCACCCAAAGAGATTTTCGTTTAGTGATCACACTTCAAATATGATTCGCCATAAGCGCTTTATTAACATCTCCTATACGTCTTATACCCAAGCCCCCTTCATACTTCGGGGTGCACACAGAACTCCAGGAAACCTTTGCCCTTCCTCTTTGGAAAGAGCCATCTTGATTCCACAAAAAATTTCTCATTTTGGCTTCTAAATCATTGAGCTTTCGTTGAAGTTATGTAACCTAAACTTTTGTACATAACTGATTATACAACATGATAAAACATGTATAGGCATATAATACTTGTCATAGGACTAGTTAGACGTCTCGAACGCGCTTTGCGCGCACGACGCGTTAAGGTAACGTAAGCTACCTTAATGGGTCACGATGGGTCGAAAGCACTTAGGTTAGGTTCCGATTTAGGATGTAGGCTTTGTTAAACCATATCACATGAGTTCCAACACTCATTTGGTTTACAAGACCTCATTCTGTCCGATCTTCCGATTTAGGTGTCTGTTGTTTGACTAGCGGTTCGATTACTAGGTGTTGTTTGATTTCACTGGTTTGCTCGAGTTTGTTGAAGTTCTATTGATTGACGATACCTTGCACTACTGTGAGTACATAGTTCCCCTATTTTACTGTTTTCAATTGTTTTGGGGTGATTCATATGTGCTAAATGTTTTCAAGGTTATAACGATGGTTTCACAAACGACTTTCGATATTATAACGATGGTTTCACAAACGACTTTCGATATTATAACGATGGTTTCACAAACGACTTTCGATATTATAACGATGGTTTCACAAACGACTTTCGATATTATAACGATGGTTTCACAAACGATTTTCGATATTATAACGATGGTTTCACAAACGATTTCAATAAAGTGAACAAACTTGTTGGTTGGGTTACATAACAAATGACATTCATTAGCAATGATCAAGCCGACCAGTATTAGGTTATGGTACCATAGGATCTGACAAATCCCGTTATTTTACTACACCCGTGGTTATGTGTGGGTGTTGTGGGTAGCGACTGAATCTGTAATTGTTAATTTACCCTTTGGTGGTTTATTAATGCGAAAAGCGAGGTGGTTGAGTTAAAGATACCCTTTGGTGGTATATTCGAGTCACGAAGGTTTGAATGTTATTAGCGAGACGACCATATATAAGTTATTCACAATTAAAACAAGGATGATTTAAACGATGTTAAACGAGTTGAGTAAACGATGGGTTTTGGTTAAGTGTTTAGGTAACGGGACGGGTGTGATATGGTGAAAACATGGTAGATACGCCGCGGGTACTTCTTATATATAAGTGTTTTCAACATATTACATACTGTGGCGTTATTTAGTTCACTTGGGTAAACGATAGCAAAACAATGTCACACAACGATGTTTTTGAAGTAATATACGAGTTTTGTTAACGAGTTTTTACGAGATGTTATACAAGATAGTTTTCTAAAACAAAAATGTTTATGGGTTAAGGAGCATGGCTATGAGATTTTATAAACTATAACCCACTTGGTTGAGTTGGTTAATTATGTTGCAATACGTTTTTCAAAACAAGGTTTGTATTTTGACTCTTGAAGTCTAATAAAGTACTGCAACATGTAAACGAAGCCATGGTCCTGATACTCTTATAAAACCTATGTACTCGCCAACATTTCTTTGCTGACTGTATTTTCACATATGTTTCAGGAGTTGATGCTTGATGATGATTTGCTAGGATGCATGAGTCACATAGGATCTGGACGAAGCCTTAGTGACATAAAACTATGATAGTCTATATAAAACTCGTTTGTTATGTGTCAAGACAATGTAATTATTCAATGTTATCAATAAAACAAAACACTTTTTATATCCATGGTTATGAAACAATGATTTTGTTACAACACGCCCCGATGTTTCCGCCGCGCTTTGTTGTTTTACTCGGTCGGGGTGTGACATTTGCTGAGGATGGGTTAAGTTTATTAGCGTCTAAAATAGGTGATCCAAAAATGTTAGATTCGTACACAACTTCTATGTGTGCCGAATCGTGGGGTAGAAGTAGTTTTGCTAGAGCTCTTGTCGAGGTGCATGCGGGATCCGAATTAAAAAGAGCTGTGAAAGTGGCGGTCCCAGGTTTGGCTGGTAATGGGTATTCGATGGCAGAGGTGAAAGTAGAATATGACTGGGAGCCTCTTAGGTGTGCTACGTGTTGTGTTTTTGGTCATGAAAGTAATCTATATCCGAAGAATCCGAAGACGGTAGAAGAGAATGGGGTCAAAAATGAAGCTGATGGTTTTAGGGAGTTTAAAGGTAGAAATAAAAAAGGTGGCCAGCAAGGATTTCAGGTTAATAATAAGAAGCCGAAGATGGTTTATAGGCCGATAACTAAAGCCAAATCCCAAACGGATAAAGCCTCTTCGTCTAATAGCCAGGTTAAGGTGTCGAACTCGTTTGATGCACTGCTAGACAAGGGAGTTGTGAATAGAATGGCTGAGTCTAATGTGAATCCGGTGCAACAAGGGAAGCATATTAATAAGGGAAAAAACGGGTTAAAGGACCAGATTATTATAGATGATGTAGGAGTTGATGACCTGTTACATGATATTCCGAATTTCATGGAGAGGAAGATGGATGATAATAAATCTGAGGGTGCAAGCACACCCGGTACCGGGGTTTCTAATGGGTAGTATTGGCGCATGGAATATTAGGGGGTTTCTAATGGGTAGTATTGGCGCATGGAATATTAGGGGGTTCGTCAGGTAATTGCTGATAATCATGTGCATGTGTGTGCTATTATGGAAACTCATGTGGATGCTTCGAATGTGTCGAATGTTTGTAAAAAAGTTTGTAACATATGGAAATGGGCTACTAATGCTAATTGTTGTCTGAGAGGGACGCGGATAATGGTGGGATGGGATGAAAACATTGTGGATGTCATGATTCTGGCTCAAACAAATCAGGTGGTTCACACGCAGATTGTGTTTAAGCTGGATAAAAAGTCATTGTTCTGTTCTTTCGTATATGCGGAAAACCATTACAAGGATAGAAGGGATTTATGGAAGGATCTTTGTCGTCACCATTCGTTTATGCGGTATAAACCATGGGCCATTATGGGTGATTTTAATGCTACATTGGAGCTGGATGATACTCTAGCGGGTTCCTCGACAACTAATATTGCCACAAGGGAATTTAAGGAGTGTGTGTGTTAGATTGATGTTTTTGATGTTAACAGCTCGGGTTTTCATTATACGTGGACGAACAAACAGAAAAATGGGAATGCTATTTTTAAAAAGATAGATCGTATCCTTGGGAATATGCAGTTAATTGATGTGTTTTCGGATGCAGCGGCTCGTTTTTTACCATATCGGGTTTCGGACCATACACCGTGTATTCTTGTTCTTCCGAATGTGCAACGAGACAAACCGAAACCATTTAAATTTGTCAACTTAATTGCGGATAAGAGTGGGTTCATTGAGGAGGTTAATCGGGTTTGGCAAACTGATCTTTCGGGATATGCTATGTATAAGGTGGTAAAGAAACTTATGCTCTTGAAGGGCCCTATGCGAAAACTCGTGTTTGATCAAGGAAATTTGCATGAAAATGTTAAAAATACGAGGAAGCATGTGGAGGAATGCCAGCATGAGCTGGACAGAAGCCCGGGTAATGGTGACTTAATGACTAAACTTGATTCTATGCTTCGAAAGTATAAACAGGCTATTCAGGATGAAGCTTTGTTTCTACAACAGAAGTCGAAAGTTGACTGGTTGTCTTTGGGAGATTCGAATACTAAATATTTTCATAATGTGGTGAAAGCTAAGAATCATCATAGCCGCATTTTTTCTATTAAGGGTTCGACTGGTCAGGTGTTCGAAGGAAATGAGTACCGCTGGCGTTGGTGGAGCATTATTCCAACTTCTTCGGTACTGAAGTGGAAACTCCGGTGCATCCTACTCCCGACTTATTTGTTCAGAGGTTGTTAGATGCTAAGGCTCAAAACATGGTTCGTCAGGTTTCGGATGCGGAGATCAAGGCAGCAATGTTCTCTATTTCGGGGAATAAAGCTCCAGGACCCGATGGGTATACGTCAATTTTCTTTAAAAGGTCATGGGATATTGTGGGACAGGAGGTATGCCAAGCGATCCGGGATTTTTTTCTTAATGGGAAATTACTTCAGCAACTGAACCATACTGTTATTTCTTTAATCCCTAAGGTATCTACGCCTGCTTTAATTACTGATTGTAGACCGATTTCTTGTTGCAATACGCTCTATAAGTGCATAAGTAAGATCATCTCCAACCGTATTAAAGAAGGATTAGGAGATATTGTGAGCATTAATCAGTCGGCTTTTGTTCCGGGTAGAAGAATTCCAGAAAATATTCTCTTAACTCAGGAACTTATGCATAACTACCATTGAAATAGTGGGCCGCCTAGGTGCGCGTTTAAGGTGGATATTCAAAAAGCCTATGATACGGTTGAATGGAAATTCCTAGAGACTGTTTTAGTGGGCTTTGGGTTCCACCCGAAAATGGTTTTGTGGATCATGGCATGTGTCACTTCTACAACGTTTTCGATTGCGATGAATGGGAACCTCTATGGGTACTTTAAAGGAAAACGTGGGCTACGACAGGGTGATCCAATGTCCCCTTATCTATTTACATTGGTTATGGAGATTTTGACGTTGATTTTACAAAAGCAGGTGTCGATCTCTTCGGAGTTTCGATTTCATAATAAATGTAAACACCAAAAAATTATTAATCTATGCTTCGCAGATGACTTGTTTTTGTTTGCCAGAGGGGACCCGAAGTCGGCGAGAGTTATTATGGAGACTCTTAATAGTTTTAAAAACATGTCGGGGCTTGTTCCTAGTATGTTAAAGAGTACTGTGTTCTTTGGCAATGTGGTAGATCCGGTTAAAGCTCGTATTCTTGATATTATGCCGTTTGAGGAAGGGGTGTTGCCTGTTAAGTATTTAGGGGTTCCTCTTATAACGACGCGGCTTAACTACAAAGATTGCAAATGTCTCATGGAGAAAATGGAAGCTCGTATAACTGACTGGAAAGCTAAGTGTTTATCTTTCGCTGGAAGGTTGCAGTTGATCAGGTCGGTTTTGTCCTCTTTGCATGTGTATTGGGCATCAGTGTTTATTCTTCCAAAACGTATTATACACGAGTTGGAGGAACGAATGCGTATCTTTTTATGGACTCAAGGGAACAGAATCAAAGGAAAAGCAAAGGTAAAGTGGAAAGCTGTTTGTTTACCGCGAGATGAAGGAGGGTTGGGGATTCGTAGGGTTGGTGATATGAATAATGCCCTTATGGTCACACATATATGGAGTCTGCTTACTAACCGGGAGTCGCTATGGGTCAAGTGGATACATTCTTACCATATTCGTGATAGGAATTTTTGGGATGTGCCGATTAAAAGTAATATTACTTGGAGTTGGCGGAAGATGTTAAGCCTAAGACCTTGTATCCGTGATCACATACGGGTCAAGATGGGTGATGGAAAGAACACGAGTGCTTGGTTTGATAATTGGGATGTGGTTTGCCCGATTAGTAGATTTATTACGCCCAGAAGTATTGCAAATGCAGGGTTGAGTATGAATGCTCGAGTTGCTGATATGTTTGCAAATGGAGAATGGGTTTGGCCAGAGTCTTGGTTCAATCGTTATCCGCTGCTTAATAATTTACAAAACCCGGTGTAAGAGCCATCGAAACCGGATAAGCTGGTATGGTCTACTTCGAGTGGCCGTGAACTTGATTTTTGTACATCGACGGTCTGGGAGGATCTACGGCATAATCAACAAGGGGTTCAATGGTCGAGCTTGGTTTGGTTCCCTCAGGCGATTCCTAGACATTCTTTCCTTCTGTGGCTTCTAGTGCTTAAAAAGTTGAAAACTCAAGATGTGATGAGCAGATGGAATTCGGGTAACGCTAACCTGAACTTGTTATGTTGTTCTTTATGTACACGGGGTCCTGATTCACACGAGCATCTATTTTTTGAATGTGACGTCGCCAAGCAAATTTGGGTTGGAGTTCGTGGTAAAGCGGGTATGGATAGTATTCAGCATATATGGACCGATATTTTTGAGTATCTGGTGGATATAGCTAAGTCCAACATGGCGGAACATATCATTGTGAAACTAGTCTTTGGTTCAACAATGTACTTTGTTTGGGAGGAGCGTAACCGAAGGTTGTTCACAGACAACCGAAGAAGTAAAGATCAACTGATAGAGATTGTGTTATCAACGGTTAGATTAAAACTTCACACGATGAGGTTCAAGAATACAAGTCACACATCTAGAGTCTTGCATGAGTGGAGCCTTCCGAGAGGTCTTTTAGTGGCGGACGACGATTGTGGCTAAGGAGACAGTCTCGTTTTGTGTTGATAGTCGATTGACTTGTATTGGTTTTGTTTAGCGGTTTGCTTTGTATGTTGTTGCGTGTTTACTCTTGTATGGCATGTCATACATGAGAACTGGAGGCATATAGTCTTCACTTGTTTTTTCTTGTTTGGTTGGTAATAAAATTTAACTGGGGTAACCCTTTACCCAAAAAAAAAAAAAGCAAATGTCTGACTTGTGCGAGAGTCAAGACTGAATACCAGAAACCATCAGGTACACTTCAACAACCAGAGATACCTAAATGGAAATGGGAGCAAATTTCCATGGATTTCGTTACTGGCCTGCCCAGATCTCAACGCGGAAACGATACCATTTGGGTGATCGTGGATCGACTGACCAAGTCTGCACATTTTCTGGCTATCAAGGAAACGGATAAGTTTTCTACTCTAGCAGACATTTACCTAAAGGAAGTGGTATCAAGGCACGGAGTGCCAACCTCCATCATTTCTGATCGTGACGCGCGTTTTACTTCGGAATTGTGGCAAGCCATGTACAAGTCTTTTGGCTCACGTTTAGATATGAGCACCGCTTATCACCCACAGACGGATGGGCAATCTGAACGAACCATCCAGACCCTTGAAGACATGCTTCGGGCATGTGTAATCGACTTTGGTAATGGCTGGGAGAAGCACCTCCCGTTAGTGGAGTTTTCATATAACAACAGTTACCACACTAGCATCCAGGCCGCTCCGTTCGAGGCATTGTATGGACGGAAGTGCCGATCACCTCTCTGTTGGGCAGAAGTTGGTGACAGTCAAATCACTGGCCCAGAACTCGTAGTAGATACAACCGAGAAGATCGCTCAGATACGACAATGAATGGCGGTAGCTCATGCCCGTCAGAAAAGCTATGCTGATAAGCGAAGAAAGCCACTCGAGTTCCAGATTGGGGATCGAGTGCTACTCAAAGTCTCACCTTGGAAAGGTGTGGTTCGTTTTGGCAAACGAGGCAAACTGAATCCGCGTTATGTTGGACCGTTCGAAATCATTGAGAAAATTGGCAAGGTGGCCTACAGGCTGAATCTACCTGAAGAACTCAGTGGAGTTCACAACGTATTCCACGTGTCAAATCTGAAGAAGTGCCTGTCAGATGAGACCCTCATAGTTCCCTTAAAGGAGCTCACTATCGACGACCAGCTGCGATTCGTCGAGGAACCAGTAGAGATTACGGATCGAGATGTTAAGATTCTCAAGCGTACCAGAATACCTCTCGTCCGAGTCCGTTGGGATTCCCGTCGTGGCCCAGAGTATACCTGGGAACGAGAAGACCCAATGAAACTCAAGTACCCCCAGCTATTTAAGAAAAGTGCAACCACTACTGAGGCTGAAGCTACTGCAGAATTTCGGGACGAAATTCCAAATCAACGGGGGGATGATGTGACACCCCAGGAAAACCAGGAAACCAACGCAACATAACTAGCTTCCTCAGTAACCACGAGCTAAATTTCGGGACGAAATTTTCTTAACAGGGGGAGAATGTGACAACCCTCATAATTCCATGTATCCGTACAATTTATTAATGATAATTAAACTGCTTTCAGATTTCTGTGTTATACTTACATGTGCTTGTTAAACATACAAGTAGTGTACAGAAAAGTTACTAAATAGTCCTGTATTCTTTCCTGAGTGTTGAGAATTAAAAACGTTACAAAAATATATATATATATATAGGACACGTTACGGATTAATTAAGCACTTTAACAGAACAACACCGAACCGAACAACCGGACTTTACCCGGAACACAAAAATATTGTCAAACACATTGTTTTTATTTTTCTAAGCTAGTTAGGGTCCCCGAACACCCTAACACACCATATAATATATGACACACCATAATGCACTAACTAAGCACCTGATTTCTAACTAAATCAACTAACCCCCCATTGCAAATCAACTAAGCCAACCCCCCCCCCTAATAACCGGTTCTAGTAAGTGGCCCCACTCACTTGATTTTTCTTCATTGTTTAATGGATTTGTAATGCACTAAAAGGACATATGGACTAATGGATCTAGGAGTGTTGGGAGTTCTTTATAAAGACCCACTAGGTAACCATGTTCATCACTTTCACCCTCACACCAACACTTCAAAACTCTCTCCTCCCTTCTCCTTTCCTTGTCTCGGTCGCCCCCAAGTGGCACCACCACCACCATCACTTGATCACTTTCAAGCTTTTCAAGAGCATCCATAGGTGTAAGAAGGTGAGCTACGAAGCTCGGTGTGTTCGGAAGTTGAAGGACCTCGCTTATCTTCTTTTATCCACCTCTTTTCTTCACTTGAACTCTCCTAGCTTTAAGCTAGTGGTAAGTCTCTTAGATCTACTCATTTTACATCCTATGAAGGTGGTTAAAGTAAGAATCATAATGGTGAATGTGAAGAACATCAAGAACACTAAAGCACATAAAGTTAAAACCTAAATATAAGCTTTAAATATAAAGAAATCATGTTGGTTTGGTGATGAAGTGATGTTAATATGCAGTTGTTTTGATTCTTGTTGATTACCTGATGATTTTCTTGTTAATATTGATGTTTGATGTTGTTGTGATCACTAAACATGTTAACGGAATCAATCAAACACGAATTAGAAAGCCAAAAGCTGTAAAACAGATTCTGTCCAAGCTTTTACAGCCAACTTCAGTTGGCTGTAAACAGGTCAATATTTAATGAAAAACGGATTTTCTTGAGTCTATAACAGGCTCTTTCGAAATACGGTTCTAATGGCACTGGAATCATAATTTTTGGACTTCGTTTACTATTTTTAAAAATATGTTTTTGGAGAGCAGCTCAAGCTGCATTTTTACTGCTGAAAATATGCGTTCTGTTTTCCATCATAACTTGAATTCTGTGTAGAGTTAGATCATGAAATTTGTACTGTAGATGACCACCGATGTATTTGTAATTCTCTCACTGGAATTTCATAAATCGGACTCTCGATGAATTTTAAATAAATTATTCCGTGGACTGCAGTCAGAAAAAAATAAATCGGATTTCAGTCCGGAAAATGAATTTTTACAAAATATTGGTAATGAATTGGATCCCGAGATTTTTACACAATAATATTTGGATCATTTAAGATATTCTGTAAAAATTTGGAAATTTTTGCAATAAGTGAACTATTTTATTAAAAGGCCCGAAAACAGCCCAGTTTTGGATATTTAAGTTGAAATGACATAAGTAGTAATTTGCGTGTCTAAATGTCGAGTATGTTATCTGAGGATGAATCTAACATGTTATATGTCGATGAAAGTAATATGTGCAATATCGTATGCTTGTTCTTGAGTAGCTATGGTGGAATGTTTATATGAGCGTGAACTATTAAAGTGAATGCATGTTATGTAGTAGATACGTGTAGGAACTTTGTGCTTTATTTGAAACCACTAAATGACTAACTGGTAATCATATTAGGACGTAATTGACCAACCTTGACTGTTAGCTATATTTGAGAATCTAACCGAGCAAACCGAGGTGAGTTCACACTTTTCTACAAAGCATGGTAATTCCCGGTGGGAATGAGAATGGGTTCAGGAATAGGGATTCCTCGTCCTTTGGGACGCGTTCAGGAATGTGAATTCCTCGTCCTTGGGACGTACTTAGACTTACTGGACTAGAACTCTATCAGCGAAGTCCCTCCCTTTTGTATCGACTTAATCGCCGAGGCTATGGCGAGCGGGTCATTAGTTAATAGCGCTATTAGGTTTAACAAACCGCACACCGTGCCAGTCGGACGGGTGTGTACTAATGGACTATGGCACGTCGGTGATGATAGACACCGACGCTAGGGCACAATTTATTTTCATTAGTAGTCGATATGATAAACGAGTCCGGTAGTTTAAATAATGGGGTAGCCCCCACGGCCGGAGTGCCGGGCTGGATAGCCAGGGAAGGTGGATATGGGATGGTTAACTGATAAACGTTTTCGAACTATGGGGTAACCCCTACGGCTAGATAGCTGATTAAGATTAAATTGCGTTTTTTTGGAAACAACTCTAAAATGGACAACCAACCGTGAACTCACTCAACTTTGTTGTTGACTCGTTATTACATGCTTTGCAGGTCGTTAGATGCTATGGAGCTTGCACAAGGAGGTGGTTGTTGTGGGATGCGAACTGATATGTCCCGTACTTAATAAATAAACCTCATGAACTTATGAAACTTATGTTTTGGGACTTTAAACTTATGAACTACGAACTTATGTTTTGGTTAAACGTCTTATGCTTCCGCTGTTTAAATTGAACTTGGTTAACTTCCTCTTGGTCACCAATTGTATTGTGGTTAGTTTTATTTACTCAAATACGTGAAATATGATTGGTGGCTCGATCCTGGTCATGTCACGCCTCCAAGCGGTGATACTCCGCATGGTGGATTTTGGGGGTGTGACATGATCCCCCATCTAGGATTGGAAGAAGTGCTATATGAAGACTTCGAGATCAAATAGAATATGTTCCTTTCCATTCCTCGTGAGCCACTGATTTCTCCAAAACAAGAGATCCAAGTGATCTTCCTCCTTTTTCCCAATAAGTCGACGACCTTACACCATTGGGAGACTTCGAATAAACTGGAGTACATATAGGATATACCGGTGCTAAAACCTTTTCTCAAGATATCTTCCAAACTGTTGGGGTCGTTGCTCCGGATGTTGTTCTTACGGTGTGAAAGCAGTTGGTTACGTAGTTTTAGAATTCTGCTGATCCCAAGTAGTCCATCTCCATCATTGCATATGGCAATATAGAAAGTAAAGAGGAAAAGGCATGACCAGAAGAATTGTGTGAAATAAGTGAATTTATCCCGTTGAGGCATCTTGATCGAGAATAAAGGATTCCCCCCATACAGAAAGAGAGGCCTTCCTGTACGAGGAGTGAAGAACTAAACGATTTTGTTTTGTTGGTTGTTGACCAACGGAAAGAAAGGGATTGCGTCAACTTTGTTCCTTCATCTTTCTATTTTTATTCTCTTTTTCTTTTTTATATTGTGTAAGGCAAAGCACATTCCTTTAAGAATGTATCTGGTTCCATATTTCTTTCGTTAGTTCAGCAGCTACTAAACTACGACGCTACCTTGCTGAACTCATCCAGCAAATACAGTAGCTCCTGGAATCTCAAACTATCAATGCTATTTATCAGAATATCGTAGTAGGTTTCCCTAAGAAAGCCAGGCTTAAAATGAATAATGTTATTCCCATATAATAACTGAACCGCTTCATCCACAAAGGTTCTCTGAATAGCTTCAGGCATGGTCAAGCCCGGTGGTAATACCATCCTGGCTTCACGCAAAAGCCTGCCGCACTCATTACCTATTTCTTGGTATAATTGGAAAAAGTCAAGTGGAGCGCTTCGCGCGTCGGACGCTATTGAAGAGGCAGCGGAAGCCGCCGAAGAGGCAGCGGAATCCGCCGAAGAAGGGAAGGAATCCCAATCCCCATGAGAGCGTCCATCTCACTCCTTCGTAGTACGAGTTGTCTACTGGTAATCATTTGATCTGTTTTCATTTTCTGTGTAAAAATTAGGAATTCCTCTTCCAACTCGTCCCAGAATGGGTGTTATGGCAAAGAACAAGAAGAAAACAAAAGGAGAGATTTGTCCAATAGTCACAAATGGTGCCTCCACAGGTTGACATCCGATCCAACCTAGTAGTAAGCGATCCGCCAAAAGCAACCAAAATATTCCTTGGTGAATCTGGCGAAAACTTGAACTACGTACATACATACTTAAAAAAAAGGTAAAGCCAACAGACATATAAAAACTGATGCTATTGCGGCTACACCTCCCGCTTTGTCAGGTATACCATGAAGAATGGCATGGATCGGTAGGAAATACCATTCCGGTACAATATGAGGCGGGGTGGGCATCGGATTAGCAGGTATATAATTGTCAGGATGCCCCAAAACATTAGGAGCATAAAAAATAAAAATGGAAGAAAAGATAGCAAAAGCTACCCAACCTACTAGATCCTTTACATAAAAATAAGGGTAAGAAGCAAATTTATCCATCTCTGAATGTACCCCCAATGGATTATTTGATCCATATTGATGCAATGCGGCCAGATGAAGAAGACTGGTGCCTACTAAAAGAAAGGGGAGTAAATGATGAAGACTAAAAAATGATTTAAGGTGGCATTATCCACGGAGAAACCACCCCAAAGCCAAGTCACTATGGTATCTCCTACTACAGGTATAGCGCTAGCTAAGCTTGTAATGACTGTAGCCCCCCAAAAGCTCATCTGACCCCAAGGTGGTACGTATCCTATAAAAGCTGTTACAATCATTAATAGTAAGATTACAACTATGATACACCGAACAAATTCCCTAGGACTGTTATAACTCGCATGATATAGACCACAAAAAAGATGAAGGTAAACCACAATGAGAAACATACTTGTCCCATTAGCATGCATATAACGGAGCAACCAGCCCCCTTCAACATCTCTCATAATGTGTTCTACGCTGTTGAAAGCTAGATCCACATGAGGTGTGTAATGCATAGCTAAAAAAACGCCAGTCACTATTTGAATGACTAAACAAATACCAGCTAACGGACCGAACCCCCACCAATAACTAAGATTGCTCGGGGTTGGATAATCTATTAAATGCTGATTCAGTGTGGAGAAGATAGGTTGTTTAAGAATCAAAAATCGTTGGTTCCTTATAGTCACTTATTTTTATTTTGATATTTAGAAAGAGAACTCAGGTTCCCTCACCTTTTAACGTTCTGGGGCCTTTATAAAAAAACAAAAAAAAAAAACAAAAAAAGATCTCAAAATATTTAAAGTACCCTTAGCGTAGGCCGAAAGAAAGTTAATATGAGATTTGCGTTTTTCCAACGAAACAGTGAAAGATGTTGTTTTATCCTTATCCATGGATGGAGGGAGTGGATGGGGTCGCATCCACGTATACGCCGAATTGCCTACATATATTCTTCAAAAGAATCAGACCATTGTAGTTCAGTTAAAAAGACGTTTTAAAAAGCAATCAAAGATAAGATCGAAGAGAATGAAACGCACGTAGTGGTCATTATAGCGGTTCCTTCTGATCCTAGAAAACGCCCGAAAAAACCTGCTACGGAAGGGTCAGCGCGAACGAAGGTCTACAATAACGAAATGTAGTAGATCACACTGGAAAGGTATGGAATGTGACAAATAAACAATAGCATAACAGCCGAAATCCGTCAATTTTCCATTTTCATTTACCACTTGTACAGAAAGCCGTCCCGGGAACCTTGCTACTAAATGAACTGAGTCCTCTATTGACCAAGAAGGTCGGTTAGACTTTAAGGGACCATTCCCTATAAGGAATGCCGCTATTCACCCAAAGGGCGAACAACCGAAAGCATTATATCCTCGTGTTCTACCGTTCATTCTTTTTCTTTCTCTTGCCGGCGCGGCCCTAGGAACCAGAGCATTGATTGCACTACGTACACTAATTCACAAACCTTGTGTGGGGCTAATCGTTTTCATTTCGCATCTAAGAGAACTCATAAGAGAAAGAAAGGTTCGTGTAACACAACTGGGAGTTCTATTACTTAAGATGGTGTCCAGCTCCAGACTATATTTAGTCAGTTGCTTTCGCATCCTTACTCGGTGTAATCAAGGCCTATTCGAAAGCTGCCTATACGGTGGTTTTGAATCCCACAGGAGTGAAATAGCTTGGTTTCTCACATAGACTTTAGTGAGTAGTGAGCTGCTTGAGATAGGGCGATGTCGTTGCTTGCTAATGAGTTCGGTAGCAGCCTACTTTCTATAAGGAAGTGAAAACAGGCTTGTCAAAGGAAGCTACCTACCTTCGAACCGAGATTTCTTCTCTATACAATAAAAACTAGTACATGAAAATTGATAGGGAAAGTACATGGGGCACTCACTTACTTATCTATTGCCCGGAATAAAGGAGAAAAGGAGGTGCATACGATCTCGTGCAATCATACGATCTTCCCTTTTTTAAGGTGCATACGCTCTTGTTCAATCAGACGAGAATCTCTTTTTTTAAGGTGCATACGCTCTTGTTCAATTAGACGAGAATCCTATAAAGAAGCCAATTTGATGCATATCTCACTTGCTTTAATGAGCCGGCTAAAACTCTGTTTCCGTTACAGGTTCTATTATTTTCTAACTCCTTGGTGTCTCGTACCTTGACTTTCGCTACCTATACCTAGGCTTTTCTACCTTTGTCTTTACGACCTTGGCTCTTCCCGTTCTCTGAGGTTCTTTCTATCTCGTAAGAGGTAAGGCTTTCCCGTCTTTACTCCCTGGGAAGCTAGACTTTCTTCTCTACTCATTTTGGAGAGCTAATCTGACTTCTATCTCTTCTCAGTTCTCTAGGGAAGGTAGGGATTACTTGAGCTTACCCGTCACTTCATCATTCTATTTCCAGGGGATTCCTAAAGAGTAGAAGGAGTTCTTACTGATAGGCTAACTTCACTCCTTTCACATTTAAAGTACCTAAATAGCTTCTTCTAACCACTCCCTAGTTCTCTTTCATCGATTGATATGGGAATAGCAAGCAACCCCTCCACTTCTATTTATTATAGGGAATCAGACTCTATAGCACCAATTCTTTTTCTTTTCACTTCTTTTCTATTATGCCTTTTCTCAACTTTAGTGTGAAACCTGCCTAACGAAAGAAACTTGAGGTAAGAACATAGATAAGAAAAGGATGCGAAAGCTACTGACTATAGAGAGTAAGGATGCTTTAGCTACTTCCTATATATAGGAAGGATGTGAAAGCTACTAACTTATATTAGAGCTTGCTTCCTTTAGCTGACTTATCAGAGATCGAGAGAATTGCCATAAATTGAAGACAGAAACCACGCAAAGGTGTACTAGTATCAAAAGTGAGTAGACAAGAAGGTTGTCATTTGGGGGACCCTGCTTTGAGACTCTATTACCTATAAGATATCAGTAAGACGTGATATGAGGAAGTTAATGGAAAAGTAAAGCATAGTCCTTAGGTACAAGATCAGAGGAGTCAAAGAGGAGATGCCCTACCGGGGAGGTGGCGGCCTATCATTAGAATATAGAAAGCAAGCAAATGGGGGAATTCTCCACCTTGGCTGGTACCAGACCTTTTTTTGCCGCACCTTTGCCTCACAGGTCGATCTCCCATATGGTAGGTGTTGGCCCCTCTGGCACTTTCAACGAAAGAAGTTCTCCACCCCTTTTCCGGTGCTTCGTGCCTGCTATGATTGCTTGTCTCTTCGATTGCCGAACCTATCTCCGATCATGTATTTGATAGAGTTGGAACCACTGCTTAATAAAGATCTGCTTGATATCCCGCCATAACTTCATAAGAAGATGATAGCCCATCTGGTATGATAGCCTCACTCCCCCTCCCCTCGATCTATTTACCGACTGAAGGCAATGGCCCTTACCCTTACGATAGGCGAATGGTTCTACAACTGCAAGCACATGAACTCGCTCTCATAGACAGACTACGGGCTAGAGGGACGAAGACTCCAAAGCACAGACCGAAGCAGATGTAAGATAAAAAGAAGTACTTGATGTGGGAGAGAAGGTAGAAAGACTAGAGGAAAGGGGAATGGCCCCTCCTGATACGATTCTAGGCTAATGCTGATAGACCCAGAAAGCATTCAATCGCTACAAAAGCATATCATCCAAGCTAATCATAAGGAAAAAGCCTCGCGGATGGTTCTCCACAAGACCAGGTCCTCGCCCCGATACCCGACGCTACGGGAATGATGCTAAACCCTTTTATCGGACCACTGGAGGGACATCTCAATCTCCAAAGTTTGAGAAAACCTGGTATTTTTGGCATAACTCCCAATCCGCTTTTTCTCATCTTGAACCTCCACTCTAGACTAAGGAGAAAGAGAGGCATCAGATTGCTTCTTTCTTCTTGAGGGGCAGTCTAATAGGGTAGCCCCGCTTTTAGGGAAATGCTCTTGGTCTGCTTTCGATGTGGTCAATTCTGTCCTAGCTGTCCGGTCTGCTTGTCTGAAAAGGATTCAATTCCTAAAAAGTGGTCCAATCGTGGAAGGTACTTCGAATCGAATAAAGGTGTGAGCGGGCGAGCTTATGTGTGCCGCCATTGACATATGGTCTGGCCATTTCCTTAACAGAATTTCAATCGTAGGTCCCCTCGTCCGGCTATCCCCTGTGTCTAAGTCGAGTATTCGATTCCCTCTAGGCTATTCCTACATAAAAAATGACCTCTCGTGGTCCACCGGCTGTGCTTTTCATTCTGTTTTATCTTCGAGCGAGGGCCTCTGCTTTCATGGAGAATGCCCAACTGCTTTTCCGTGGGCAGGCATTTTTTCTTTCTTTTTTTGTTTTTCTTTTTTACTTGGTTCCAGCCTCGGTGGTCCTACAAGGGTTTACTTTACCATACCATTTAGCATCCTTTTTCTTCGAACCTTTTTCCTATCTCTGAAGTGTATCCGCTGCTCCCCGCCGGTATAGGTCTAAGGGCATTTTGTCCCTTATCTCTCAATAGCAAGGAACAAGATATATGTTGTGGCGGTTTCGCCGCCTATTCTAAGGTAAATGGAGTCAGAGGAGAGGTAGGTAGTATGCCTTTCCCCATTCTGCTAGGGTGGCTTTTCTTAACTGGGCTAGTGTCCCCTTCTGTTTAAGGTGCATTTTCTTTTCGACTGGTCCTATAAGTAGTTGTGTGAGGGGGTGCGCACCTCTTTTTCTTCTTCCGGCTCGAGTTCTTAATGCCTGAAGGGAAAGACTCTTCGCCCACATTAACGGCTTGAGCAAGAGCATTGGTGCTTACATGATGAAAGTAATTTGGCCAAGCTAGAGGATTTTCCATCGATCATGACTCAAGAACGTAAGGAACTGAAATCGCTCAAAAAGAGAAATCATTACTGGCAGGAGGTACCACAGTCTCACAGACGTAATTTCCTCCTTTTCATACGGAAAAAACTATCAGACCTACTACATATACGGGCTAAGATAGAGTTGGAATGCTTGAGATGAAACCCTTAGGACTCTGGGAAAAGAAGATGAACCTTACTACTGCAAGACTCAAAAGATAGAGCAGAAAAAGTACTCGCTCACTGAAGGTGCGAAACGAAAAAGAGGTTCTTTCGTCAAGTGAAGAGTTACCACAGTCTCAAGCCATAAAGAAAAAGCAGGCAGCTTTCCTAAGCGATAGCCCAATGGTGAAAGACCAGAAGCCACATTCCTCCGGTTTCACTTTATCTTCCTGGGAGTCCTCTAGTCTTGCATTCGTTCTAATATGACACAATTAAGAATTCGATTCATTTTCAATTAGGCCTTGCTCTAGCCTCTTTAGGGGTTATTGATTTCTTGGTCGCTCAATGTACTCTTTACCCGCTTATACGTTCATAGCACAAGACTTTACTACTCAAGCTGCTTTATATACTCTAGATGGCAGCTAGCTGAGAACCCGAATGAATCCCCTGCACCTCTATCATTTGGCTATCTGGCTTGTGGCATAATATGAGAGGATAGAAGGGCGTTCCAGCTATGTGCCATTGCCAAAATGTAAGTCTATCACCCTGGTAGAAGATACCTAAGTTTTTTGCTACTTACCTAACCTTTAATTCGCTACTTTTATTCCGCTCGTTCCCTATGGTCGAGCGCTTCGTTCATGAGTTGCTATCGCTTTAGCTGTGATAACTATAACTTAAGCTATCTTCTCGAGCGAAAACTGCTTTCCTTAGGATGAGCTTTTAGGGAAACGTAGAAAGAGCTTATTTATTCGTCAATACCAAGCCTTTACTTCAAAGAAAAAGGAATAGAACCGGAAGCTAGCTTTGATGGTAGTAAAGTCAGTCCATCTACACAAACAGATTCTCTCTATTCTTCGTATCGCCGCTTTATTTATATAAGCTCTAGTGAAGCAAAGCAATGCAAGACAGATGGATAGAGGGATACTAATACTATAAGATAACCTACTCCTTCTTTTATCTTTCCCATCAAGCTATGCATGCTTACTGAAAGTCCTTCTTTAAAGGCATAATTTCATTCCGGTATGATCTTCCCCCTACATAGGCTAAGCGGTCGGGTCATGGATCTTGCACTTCACTTGAATAGTTCTTTTTAAATGGCAAAGTCAAGAACCAAGCTGACTGAATCGAATCTCTTGTGCCCTTTTCCTTCTCCTTCATTGATCTAAAAAAACTCTTCCTTGAAAGGAAAAAGGAAAGTGGAATGAGTAAGCTCTTCTTATTCTTAGTGTCCTAAGAAAACCCTAGTAGGCCAATCAATTCCACGATTCCATCCTTCTTGTGAGACTTTCATATTAACTTCTCTCCTCATTCCCGCAGCACGAAATGATGTTCCTCGGCCACTGTATAAGGGCTGGAACTATACGCATGGACAAGGAGAAGGTCCGTGCTATCACTGAGTGGCAGGCCTCGACCAAGATAAAGGTGCTTTAATCCCGATCTCTTTTCCCAATCCGAGGAACAAAGGCCTTTAGCTCGCCCTATTAGATTAATGAAATGAATCCGTAACCAAGATTGAAGCGAGTGAAAAAAACTGGTTTCAAAGAAAGACTAAAGACTACTGCTTTGGGCTAGCAGTGGGATGGACTTCCGAAACAACCTGGGAACTAAAGTCAAAAGCGACACAGGGATCAGGAGCGGACGGAGCTTTGAATGACTGAACTCTCATCACTGTAAGAAGAAAGGACTAGTAGCATCACAGAGGAGTAATCTTGGTCGGAATGGAATAATGTATGGTTTTCTCGCACAACGCTTCTGCCCTTGGGCATTGATTGGGGCCGCTAGCAAACACTTATACTCTCCCCGGAATCCTGTGCCTCCCCTCCAACACTTTATGGCCTGGTATCGGAGGCGACGAAAGTACTACTTGTCGCATGATGCTAACGAAACTGAAAGCCCGGGCGGCACTCTTTCTTGTGTGCTCAGAGGAACTCCAACTTACAACTATACTTTCTCTTTCACACTCCATAGCTCTAGCTCTATGATGAGGATTTGGTTATTAACCCGAAGAGGTGCCCGTGAATGGAGTCCCTACGACTTCTTCTTTTATGTAGTTGGAGTTAGGGATCAGATACGGTGGCTTCTTCCTGTTCCTCCAATGGGCAGCCGATAACGGATGATGTCGACTATAGGTTCTATGTCCACCAAAAGCAGCGCTAAACCGCCCACGAAAACGAAGGAAGAGCAAGGCACATCTGTTACACGAAGAAGGAAATGGCTGAAATTGAGCGTGATAGTACCCAACACGTGCAAATATAACCTGCGGTAGAGAGCGAGCCCGGGGGTCGTCTTTGCGGTGGATTTACATCGTTCAGAGGCTTTGCTAAACTGGCTATCAGGATAGAGATAGAGTAAGATGAAATTTTCTTTAATTTAAGGCGATTCCATTAGGGATTTCTACCTTAGTAGATGGAAGACCAACCAAATCTCAATTTCTAAAGATAGAACTTACTTCTTTTAAGCGATCGACGAAAGCTTTCTTTCACAGGCGGATCAGTGCTCTGATTCTACTTATTAGATTTTGAAAAATGAAAAGCTTTAGCTAAAAAAGAGGGTCTTGTGATGCTTCTTCACCCCAGGTCACCAACCAGTGGAAGAGTCGAAAGCGGAGTAGAAACAAACCTTTAGTCACGTAGGGGCCCCTAGAGCGTTCTTTTGAGGATCTTAACTTAATCAGCAGAGGGGATGAGTAATTCAATGCCAAGTCCAGGTCTTCAATTCCATTCTATTGAGGGGTCAAAAAGGACCAAGTGCTTTCTTCGTAGTTTACCCATGTAAAGCGATATGATGGAAAGCCGGATGCTCTACAGGAAGAAGATGAAATGAATGCTTCGTTTTAGCTCTTGGATTGAGTGAGAACTGATAGTTAGAGCTTGCTCTCAATGAATGGCGAGCGGGGCACCAGACTTTTCGTATTTAAGAAAGAATCTGAGGAAAGACCCCCACTACGGGCTCTACAGTAACCGTGGGGTCCTCCTCTGACCCTATTTTGTACGTCTGGTGCAGTCGTCTCCAATTGATCCGGTGCTAATTCCAGGGTTGGATAATCGGCTGCAGCATAGAATACTACGAAGAGGGAAGATTCAATTCATCATTGGCCCGCTCTATATCCCCACTAAGCGATAAGGAGAGTAAGTTTACTCACCCACCCGACCGACCAGACAGGAAAGGCACGAAGCTCCTGAAATAAAACAAGCAGTTCCCGTCGGACCAAACCAAAAGGAAGAGCAGCTAGCTACACCGGAACAACTTCAACTAAGACAGCGGATCCTCACTCAGCTGCTAGAAGAAAGGGAATCGTCGAATGAGAACCTTTGAGGAGAAGAGGGGGCACCTAATACCGATCGGCGAGAATAGACTGCGTCTGTCGGTGAATAATGGTCTGTTCCTTGAGATCTCTGTCTCTCTCGTCTGTAGCAAGAAAACCCAAGCCTGCTGTATAATATAATAAGGGCCTCGGCCCCATTTATCTTAGCCCAATATAGTATTCTATTCTCGTCACCTACGTAATCTAATATAGCTTCACCTCCCCTAATAGGAAGAACATAACCAGAACAGCTGTCTGGTCTACCATATGTTTTTTAGCGCTCGGCCGCCAAGTGGAACAGACAGTACAGCAAAAACAACTGGAAGAGCCAACCTCGATGCCATCCAAGCCTGGCCCAGAATAACCTCAACCTTTAAGAAAGAAAAACTGCTGAAAAAAGGATAGACTACATTCAATATGAAGGAGAAAAAGGATTTCTCCCTCTATTCAACTACCCATCCAAGAGCATTTGGCCTCAGAATACTTTTTATAGGGAGGATAATATCTTTTGGCAGCTCAATCCTCATGGTAATAATTATGCCAAGCCTAAAAATCTCTTCAGGTGATCAATAGGGCCCCTTTTTCAGTAGATGAGATTAGGATGAAAGGTATTATCTCAACGATGCTTTTCTCTGGCTTGCTTTTCAAAATTGCATTTTGGCCTGCGGTAATGTAATCGGTATTTTCAAAAAATGTTTTTCTATGAAAGCAAGAGATGGAAAGTTTTGTTCTAAATTCTGCCTTATTCCATGAGATCTAGAAGCACTTCTGCAACTTTATCTCTCTCCATTTCCCTCACTTTTTTACTTCTTTCAAAGGGGAATGAAGACCTTCTTTAGAAGTTGTCGTTCGATCGAAAGGACATAATACATACAACTTTTCGAGGTATAACCTTCACCACGACATTAGTGGCTTAGCTCTTCGCGCTTCCCGCAGGCTTTTTTTATAGGGAGAGAGTCAGGGGGACCGGTATGGAAGATTGGTCCGCTCTGCAAAGCTTAGCTTTTCGGTTCCCTCCCCCTATGTGGTCGGCCTTATTACCAGTTTGCCTCCTTTCTCTTGATGGAATATCTCAATACCCGAGCTCCTGCTTTCCTTGTGTTCTTCATCGGCGCTCGCCAGATGTATCACTCATCTCGATCCTAAGGTAAGGAGTCTTCTGTGTGTTAGAATCTTTACGGGAATGAATCGCATATGTTGCTTGAGAATTGCTCGGGAATTCATTGATAATGATAATGATTTTGCCAGGTTCTAGGGGGCTACTATTCTTTTTTGTCGATCGAGCCGCTCTCCCTCATTCCACTCGTCCAGCCCTCTTCATGAACTTGTACAATCGATGCCACAGAGATAGCCAACTCTATTATCGAAAAAATAAGGAAAGGGGCGACGATTTGGCACCAGATATCCGGAGGTGTGGAAAGAGCAGCTGTGAGAAGCGGAAAAACCATCAAATAACGACGATTGTTCGTGGAGGTTTCCAAAGAAAGACCCCTTGGTTCTGGCAAACGGATCACAATTACAGGTACCTGGGAGCATACCGATGGAATGAATGAAATACGAACAGTTAACATAATATGGTCATAGATCTTAGGTTGTAACTTACTCATGAGAGAATTGGTTGATGTCGCACCCATCAAGTATGGAAAGTGCCAAACATTGGGAACTACCCGTGGAGGAGTTAGGAACAGGAACAAGGAGAAGCGAGAACCACTTAAATGGAGGAATCGATTGTATTTCGTCCTTTGTTCCCCATAGCAACTGGGGATCCAAAAGCACCAAATTTGATGACTTATTAAGGGAAAGACGAAGTAAGAGCATGCTATTGAAGACGTTGCAAGATATGTCGAGGAGGCCTCCGTTGATTGTGTACGAACAAAATACGAGTCCAAAGGCAAGGTAAGAATAAGAAAGGGTTTAGCTAATGGAGATATTAACTCTTCCGGGAACCAGTAACGCGTAAACCATGTCAAACCAAGACCGATCAATATCCGAACGGAACGGAACGGATTCGAACTTCTCCTAGAATAGTTTCCGGTGCGAAATGAAATTCATAGGATATATGAGTAATTCAAAGGATAAATAGAAAGATTTTATAGGATTCTTTAGTAATGAAGAAAAATAGGATTATTATGTATCACAATTTCATCACTACGTCGAAAACTTTTTTATTTATATTGATAAGATAGCTTGGTATCCAAACTGTATCAATGATTGTGATCCTCATTGTGTATTGTACATAATTCGTGTTAGGATCTACCAAAGAGGGTGGGTATAGGGCATTTAATAAAAAGTTTCCATTTCTATCGGTCATAAAATCAATCAAAAAAGAAAAAGCAGACAGGAACAGTTTTATTCTCTAAACAAGCAGGTTTGGGGTTCTTTTTTTAACACCCTAATTCTCTAGTTTGTTGGCTTTAATACCATGAAATAAAATAGAGAAAAAGACCTTCAAGATAATAACCATTTTCGAGAGACAAACTCCAGTGAACCACTTTCCTCCTCTCTTCTTTTCTTCATTTCATTCATTCCCCCTTTGAAAAAAGAAAAAAAATCTAATGCTCTAGTCTAATTGAAGACTTTCAATGCTCATGCTATTTGAAAGAGCTTTCAACATGGAGTGGAGACTCCATAACGTACACAAAGAGTAACCGCTCTATGAATATCATCCTAATTCAGGTCTTGTTCTGCACTTAAATGGATAACTCAAATTCTTACCATGACCAGGAAAACCTCAATGACATAATTGTTTATAGTCACTCACTGGAGGTTTGGAACCCTGAGTACAGTGTTCCGGGTGTAGCAGGAAAAGAGGCTGTACATGAAAGGGTACTCAAACTAAAGTGCTATTTCTTGGCCATTGGATCAGCAAGGCTATGATTCAGATGGATCAAGAGGTCTGTTTTGGACTGGGAAGTGCCGAAGAAGGAGAGAGCAGGCAGCATTGGTGAAGCCGGATGCTCGAATCAATTTTATTTTTAGGAAGGAGGCGCCTCCCTCCTATGTTGTAAAAGGGAAGTGCAGATCTTTCTGCAACACTCTTCCGGCTTGATTACCCCCTAAGATAAGAGGAGGATATAGAAGCATATTGAGTTGCAGGTAGGAGTGAGTCTACCCTGCAAAGCGGCTTCTCGCTTATCCCCATATGGGAATGAGGAGATCCGACATCAAGTGCAGGAATTGATGTCGAGGGGGCGGGAGAGTCTCAGTCCGTGTTCAACGCCTGCTTGACTAGCTCAAAAGGAGGCAGCTGGAGTGTGTAGATGGACTTTGAAGCAGGGCCACAGATATTTCAAACGGAGACGGGATGGAAAGACTTTCGTGAGAAGAGATGGTAGGCTTGATACAGATACAACTCCTTATTATCCACCTTAGAATCAACCAGTTCGACTATACCCGCCTGAATTCGCTCATTCAGGACAGATGGAACCTGGTTATGGATCTGTTCAAGTTGGTCGATCAATCCCTCCTTTGTTTCCCCTGCCTCCGGGCACCTTACAATAGATTTGATTGGAAGGAGGGTGAGGAACGAAGACAGTGGTTTGACTGCATCCCCCAATCGGCCTGCATCAGTGGAAAATGGAACTATCAAATCACGGGTGACTCCCTTTATCGGGATGATAGGAATTACTTAATCGGCATTTCTGTCAATCGGCGGAAGACTCATGCATCTTGGGAGGGTACGACTTCAAGGGATGGACTCGATCGAACGGCCAACCACTTTCCATTTTTGTAGGATATTAAATCCAAAAGACCATTATTAGCGTGGAGTAGATTGGCCCGAGTGCGCAATACGCAAGTCGAGAAGAAATCCCATCAACGGATACGGTAGAGGAACGAAAGTGGCCGGCGACGGTGTAGAGCTATAGCTATAAGGAACGAAGCTCACACACACCGGCTGATGTAGGGTGGGATAAAGTTGCCAATGCGAGTCACGCGCAGAGTTGGACAATTTTTTCAGCGTGATGCTGATAAGTCCACTCAATAAGATACAACTTCCGGGGCCTTATGGGGGCCTTGGTTTTAGCTACTGATGACGGGGCTGCATCGGGGACCGGAACAGGGACACGAAGCTGCTCCGTGATATTCCAGATGAGTTGAAAGACTATGATCCCCTCCCTTGACATCCACTCACCCTAACGAATAAGCAGGAGAAAATCCACAAGCTTTTACCCGCACCATGGCCTGCCAAAAGTAGAATCGGGGGAGTCTTTGGAAGAAAGGTTCTGAACTAGAGAGGGACCTCCCTACCCCGCGACAGATTAACTATAGGAATGTCAGGTTATTTTTCAAGGAGACGGTTGAAAGACCGGCCTTGAGAGGACATTCTCTTTCTTGAGCTTTCATGGGTTACAAGATCGACTAGCACATCCAGCTTACTCTATCGACAGCCCAGCCAGATGAAGGATCAAGGAAATCGGGATCAGCTGCCTTTACTTTATTTAAGGGGGGTCTTGAATCTCATGTCATCAAAAGTAGGCAGGCTTTGAACAACCAGACAAGAATCAGTTCCACAAGGGATTTCGTCCATCTTTCACCCATCTATCTCCGGATGCAAGCATTTATCTTGAATGGTGCAGTTATCATATCTCTTAAGAGGCACTACCTCCAGACCTGCCCGACTTTCTCAACCTATCAGTCGAGTCACTTCCTTCCACTCGCCTTACAAGGACCTACTGGACTATCGGCTTCATATAGTCATCTTCCTCCCCCCTTTTCACTCGCTTCCTCTCGTCTTTGAGTCGAGTAGCTTCTTTCCGGTAAAGCTTACCAATCCTTACACTCCTTTCTCCTATTTATATTGTTAGAAAGTGAGAGCTTTTACCTTCAAGGAAAATTCCGGTCCCTTTTGATACGACTTTACCTGGGATAGAGATGGAATTGACCTGCCCTCATAGATCGGCCTTACGGGTCGGCAGGGAGGGTTGTCTCCTACCCCCTGGGATGGTTCAATCAAAATACATATAGTAAGTTCAAAGCTTGGGCAGAACAGTATGAATATACCGAGTTGAGTAGTAGCCTCTCATCTTTGAACATTTTTTTGATGGACGTCTAAACAAAGGGGAACCCCATGTACCGAAGGCTTCCTGCCTAGTAGTTATCACTGGTAGGCTAGGGCATCAGTAGGAAGAAGGAAGTCAAAGGCCGATAAAATGCGCCCAGATCTTTGACACTATGGGTGCTTGGCAGGAAAGGTGCTCTATCGTCCTTTTCGCTCTTGTCTTTTCCCACCGCTAGGGTTACGTAGACTCTGGAGACGAGGTCTTGAAGAGCCTCAAGTTTGGTTCAGTGTTCTCTGTTAATGAAGTCCTCAAGTCTACTATAGTCAGTAGTGAAAGGGAAATCTTCTCTGTCGATTCTGGGCTGCCTTTCTTCAATCCAAAAAAGTTGGATTGGGGAAAAAAGAGACTTATTTCAATTCTCTTTTCAAAACAATGAAATACTATACGAGATAGTTACCGGCTTTCGCGGGACGTGCAATAGCAACCTGTCCACTCGCAATTCTTTTCACAGTGAAGAATAAAATCATAGCTTTCTGACATGCCTCTCCCTTATGGTAGAGCCACTTCGTACCTTTCCTTTTCTTAAGATCTTCTTTATATACATAATTTATTGATTCAGCTTTGATAATATCCTTATCAACCTATAAGACAGCACAAGGATAAAACTCAATACATTCTACCTTCATCTTCTATCTTTGTTAGAATATTAGTCATATAAAGATGATAGTCTTCCTATCTATTGAAACCCGCTACACTATTCGATCCAGCCTAAGGGAAGGCTACCTTGTTACGATCAAAGCCATGTTTCCCAAAGTGTGCCCTCTTCAGTATATATGGTAGGAGTTCCACGAGTCATTCTTTACAGGACTGGCCCCTTCCTCTCATAGTGCGTCTAGAACACCTACCCCTTTTCATAGTAAAAGAGTAAAAAAGATTAAATTAAATAAATATGGCCCCTGTAGATCGCCTTCAAAGTAATGCTCCACCAGCTTAGGCTTAGCACTTTTCTATCCTCTTACTAGCTAGGCAAAGACTTTCTCTAGATCGAATGCGACTAGGAAATTCCATCATATTTATTTGATAATGATGAATGAGGATTTACGTACTTTCCAAAGCTAACGAAATGAGTTGAACGATGTTCAACGAATCCCTAGTGGTCTTCGAACCTGCTCGGCTAAGCAAGGACGTAAATCTATAGTAAAGGAATCAAGAAATGATTTGAAAGATGATCATATAGAAGAAAAGAGAGATTATAAAAGGAAGGCGTAGACCCTCCCTTTCTAGAATAAAAGGAAGGTGCTTCGACAGAAACTCCAGAAGGATTATGTGAGTAAAGAAAGTAAAGAACTAATAAATAGAATCTCCTTAGGAATTCTTGATAGAGACAGACTGGGAATGAAAAGCAAATTGATTGGAAGAGCTGGGATCATATGTGCTTATTTATAAAAAAAGGGAAGGGGTTGGTTTATAAATAGATCTTATTGAAATCTGGCCTTATTAGAAAAACAAGGATGGAGGCTGATACAGAACCCTAGCTCACTGGCTGCGCCTTCTTTGAAAGAGAAAGACTTGAAAAGAAGGCGTAATTCAGTGTCACAAAACTCATTCTATTGGTCTTTCTCTAAGACCCTCGGGCTTTGACTCATTGATAGCCGGAAGCTATCGTCCTATGCAGGCAAGCGAGAAGGCAGTGTAAAAAAGCAGTATCGACGGATCTACAGTGTTCTAAAAGCTCTCTATCCAATAGCCGCTTATGGCCTCTCTTCCTTCATCGATGTGCTTAAATTAGAAGAGAAGCTATAAAGCAAGAAAATACCCCAGCCCAGTATGGAAGAAGCAAAAGCCAGTTTCTTTCGTAGTGACGAATCACCAAAGACTACAGCAGTGTCTACAAGCGGGAAGCAGCGCTCAATCCGTATCGACATCGACTAAATCCGTCTCACGTAAACCTGTATCGACTACATCTACCCTACCCTTTACTTGACTTGACCGGTCTTAAGCTTAAGCTAACTCTTTCCCGACTGGAAGGAACTCTAGAGTAGCTCCTTAGCTGCTAACTGGTTGGACAAGCGGCTCTCGTGGCTTTCTTTCCTTCTTTAGAATAGCCCTTTTCTTTGAAAGTAGTCCCCAGAGCAGAGGTGTGGACTAAAGGAATAGCACAAGCACTAATCTAGGATAGTTTTCAATCAATCCCTATAGGGATGAAAAGAGAGCGTCTAAACAGAGTCCTGTGGGGATATAGAAATAGAAGCCCTCTCTTCGACTCTTCTGCTGATCGTAGACCATCCTTTGATTTCAAATCAACAGATTCATTGAGCAATTCTTGAGTAAATTAATAGAATTCAAAGAATTAGCGTAGTATCAGGACTCAAACTCCCTCTACAGACCTTCTCTCTGCTCGTCTAGCTTGTGCTACTCCTTTATTTTTCTTGATATAGTCCCCTGGAAATAGAAATGAGCTAGAGCTCCCAGTCCTTTCTAAGGTACGAAGTGGCTTAGTTGAACATAGTGAGATTAAGGGGCGAAGCTGCTTACTTGATAGAGTAAGGAATTTATACCCTTTGGATCAAACTAGGAATCATACATTCGCTAGCTGGCAACACAACTTTTACCACCCCAAAAAGATCTCAAGTGATTAGGCGGGGACAGGATTCGAACCTGTAGTCTTCAGATCATGAGCCTGATGAGTTGACCATTCCTCCACCCCGCTTCATCCATTCCCATTCCAAAAAGTCCTTCTTCGATCTGAAGGTGTGTTAAGCATATAGTCATTATGGTTACAGACGGGTTCTGTTTCCGATTAGACTAAGAACCTTCCGTCTAAGAAACCTGCTTAACCTCTCCCCCCTATCATGTATTGGCTCTCTCTCTTTCCGCTGATAGAGCAGTTTGCTAGTTTGCATTCCTCTATCTGAATCTCTAACACTAACAAGCGACAATCACCAACTTCATCACTGCCTTCATGTGACACATCGATTGGGTTCCCACCCCAGCTCTGAGTTAACTATTTCAGAGCTCTATCCCTTTCTTTCTCCCAACGCCGTTTAGCCGGGTCTAGTTTTCCTCTCACCCGGAAGGTGGCTAACTCCTTGGTCTTACGACTCGCTTACGCTAACTCAAGCAGGTACCGGGAGGGACATCTTAGGTAGTAGAATCGAGCGGTGTCGTTCAGTGACTACATACGAGTTTATGAATCAATGAAATTTCCTCTTCTATTGTAGCGATACGAACTCAGAAGCAATAGTAAAAGAAGCTTTCATTCCGAGGAGTCAGATGATTGTCTGGACTGGTTCTTTTGAGGGAGGCCTATAAATTGCACGGGTCCAAGCTTGATTGATTGATTCTTTTAAAACTAGCTCCTGTAACCAATCTCACCATTAGCATTTTTACCATTCTAATGGAAACTCAATTCTGTGGATTAAAGCCCTTCTTTAAAGAAGTCCTCTAACTAGATCAGCTAAGTAGGTAGCTTCGCTCAATTGATTCTATAACTCACCCTAGCAAGGTAAGCTGCTCTGTCTGAGTCGTTACTAACAACCGAGAAGCCAGTCTCTCAGCTGATAGCTCATCGGATCATGCAGCTCCTGATCTGGTCATAGAAAGAAGGAAGTTCGAACTCAAAGCCAGTGTCTGAGCCAGCTGTCCTTAGTAGACTGGAAGCCAGATAAGGAAGTCTGGTCTAGCTCTCGAAAGTGGAAGGCAGAAAAAAACAAAAAAGGATAGCTGAAAGTGGGGAAAGTTGGGCTACTCACATTGATTTACAACCAAAAATCCTATCTTGAAAATGACATCTTCGTGAAATAGAGAAAGCTGCCCCGTCTCCAACTGAGGTCTTCTCGCCCGCTGCCAGGAAGATTCGATCCCAATGACCGCCTCGCAAGACCTCTGTACTTTTTTATTATTATTGTCTTTCCTTATTTAATAAGGAAATCCACTTCTTTACTAGAGAGAACAAGATTTAAATCTTTCATTCCTCTTCGGTAGTTTGGTTTATCTTTATTTAGCTATTGAGCAAAAAGAGTTCGCTACCTTTCTGCGTAAATCTTATTTTCAGGGGCTTTGCTGGCTTGCTGGCTAGTTCGTGCAATCAATAAAAAATGATTCACGTTAGTAAGCTAGCTTTGTAAGCTAAGCAAGCCTGGTTCTCCGGGCACTAGGGTAGATCGTGGATCGACCATGACGAGAATGGACTTCTCCATAATGTAATAGAAGAGTCACAGTCCAGTTCCACGGGATTTCTCCCTTCTCGACCAGACGAAAGACATATGAATTCCATTCAGGCGGGTAAGGGCTTGGCTTGACCCTGTGTTCTCGGGTCGGAGGCGAAAACTGGCAAAGTTCATCATTCAGTGGTGGGGTGTTCATAGAAAAGAAGGCGTCGCCCAACGAGTGGCAGATTTTGATGGAGTCTCGCTTGGATGCCGGGGAGATCCATAGATCTGGATAGAATCCCCGGAATAGTACGCGCGCTAGCGCGCTACGGCTTACGCAGTTGATCGGATCAGATAGCCCTTCGGGCAACCGACCAAATCCGGCACATCAAATTCCATTCCGATCAACAACTTGAAGGTATGGCTGAGTGGCTTAAGGCATTGGTTTGGTAAATCGACATACAAGAAGATTGTATCATGGGTTCAAATCCCATTTCCTCCGGAACAGAAGTGAAACGGGCGGGCGAAATTAAGAACCTCTTGGTGGAGTCCAGCCCCCCAGAATAGCACTACTTAGTGACTAGGAGCGGAGAGACCTTTGCGCGTTCTTTTTATTTGATCGGCATATCTTCTTTCTATAAGCAAGCTCCCTCCGGCTGTCCAGGGGCTGGGCGGCTCTCGGTTCTTGAGGGGGATTAGGCGGCAGTTGAAAGAGCTGCTCGAAAGCTTGACGAAGAAGCGAAAAAGGCCTATATATAGATTCTATTATTTCTTATTATTCATTATTAGTCAAGTGGTAAGGTAGGGCGCTATTCGATGAAGAAAACATCTTTTAGGAAAGTGGTTCAGGTAGCTCAGCTGGTTAGAGCAAAGGACTGAAAATCCTTGTGTCAGGGGTTCAAATCCACTTCTAAGCGGGCCAAGGGTCCAAAGGCCGGATTTTGAAATTCAAGTGTAAGAGTAAGCCAAAAAATGTGAGCGCTCCTGCACTACACGGCTTTTTTGCGTCGCCCTATCTTGCTGGAGGCATATTCAAATTAGATATATAAATAGAAAATATATAAAATCTATCAAAATGGAAAAAAAGAAAAAGAAAAGAAAAAAAGAAAAAAGCTGTTTCTTAGGTTCTCGCGTCCCTGTGCCCAAAAGGATGGGTGAGTTCGGTTTGAGTGTTCATCGATCGGGTGGATCTATATGCTCCGGGGTGGTGAGATGAGGTGTAGCGCAGTCTGGTCAGCGCATTTGTTTTGGGTACTGAGGGCCATAGGTTCGAATCCTGTCACCTTGATGTGAGGCATTCCGTCAGCAAATACTCAAATATGAACATCCATCGACCGTTACCACTTCCTCTTACTCGTGACTCGTATATGTACTTTCTATAGCAAGCACACGAGACCTATACTCAGTAACTTTGCTTAGAAAACTTTTTCCAGTTTCTTTATGCCCAGGCTCCCTTAGTTTTCTAATCAAATGATCAGTTATCATTCCTACAATCTGGCGAAATTCGGGTATATAAGTGTATCCTTATGGGTATGCAAGCACTAGAACAGGGAAGGACGACGTACTATGATACTTTCTGTTTTGTCGAGCCTTGCTTTGGTCTCTGCTTTGATGGTTGTACGTGCTAAAAATCCGGTACATTCCATTTTGTTTCCCATCCCACTCTTTCGCAACACTTCAAGTTTACTTCTTTTGTTAGGTCTCGACTTTTTCGCTATGATCTTCCCAGTAGTTCATATAGGAGCTATAGTTGTTTCATTCCTATTCGTTGTTATGATGTTCCATATTCAAATAGCGGAGATTCACGAAGAAGTATTGCGCTATTTACCAGTGAGTGGTATTATTGGACTGGTCTTTTGGTGGGAAATGTTCTTCATTTTAGATAATGAAAGCATTCCATTACTACCAACCCAAAGAAATACGACCTCTCTGAGATATATGGTTTATGCCGGAAAGGTACGGAGTTGGACTAATTTGGAAACATTGGGCAATTTACTTTATACCTACTATTCCGTCTGGTTTTTGGTTCCAAGTCTGATTTTAATAGTAGCCATGATTGGGGCTATAGTACTGACTATGCATAGGACTACTAAGGTGAAAAGACAGGATGTATTCCGACGAAATGCTATTGATTCTAGGAGGACTATAATGAGGGGGATGACAGATCTACTAAAGGAAAGTAGCTTGATATTGGTTCGAAACCAATTCGTGAGATGGCCATCTTGGTCATATAGATGTCATGACACCCTTCTTTTCTTTTCTCATTTTCGAATGATTGTCCCATTCCATTTTTGGTATAACTTCAAGCCTGGACCCGCTATACGATGTATTAGTAGAACCCCTGGGATACGACGCCTGCTCCTTAAGTATCATGGGATTGAAAACCCCAACCTCCCAGAGGCTCCCGAGAAAGCTATTTCAGCCTTCCGGACAGTTAAGGGCAATTCCTACGTCCCTCATCGATCTGAATCCCCACCCCCGCATAACACTTACTAGATTTTGAAAGAAAAACTGAAAAAACGCTTCACTTCCTGACCTTATTCTCGAGTAGGGAGGGTTCTCGCTACTAAAGAAATTTCTTCAGTTGAAGTAGCTCTTTCCTGAGATGTCTTTCAAGCTGAAGAAGGAAGGGCGCTTTCCTTCGTTGAACACAAGACAGACGGGGACAAATCCAATCCCTTAACTCTTTGATCCCAATTCAATTGTTGTTTGATGTAATAATAGAGGTGTCAGGCTCAGACTCTGAGAAAGATGAAATGCGGCTAGTCCCAACTCTTAGTCTCGTAGTCTTGAAACTCATACGTACTTCCTTTGGCTGGCCTTTCGATCCCCTCGTTCACAAAGGGGCGCAACTGAAGCTAATCTAACGATGTGATAGTGGCTGTTCGCTCCTTTTACTCTTCCGCTTTTTCTTCTTCTGCTAGGATTTTGTCCTGATAGCGTCGCGCTTGTTCAAGAAAGAGAGAGTCCCTTTGACGGAGAGAAAGACTCCGGGGATAGATAGTCAATGGCCTATGAGGAAGACATCTTCTCTAAAGCATCAAGTAAGTATTTTATTCTTCCTAGCAGCTAGCATCTCTGGGCTACCCGATCCATCAGTAAACGAAAGGTCGAAAGTCAAAGTTTCCCGACCATTGAGATCTTACTTTGATTTTGATACGGAAAATCTCTAACCATAGAAATAGGAAATACGACATGATGCCCCGAGTCAAAAACTAATTGATTTCGTAGTTGAAAAACAGCCATCTCAGTATAACCTGCTTCAGTTGCTTTTGCTTTGTGCTCTTCTCTTCTTCCTGACCCTGAAATGCTGGAAGGTAGTCTATGTTAACCTGGCCTCTGTGAGCCTTTTTTCCTTCTGATCTAGTGGCATAATGCTATACCTTCTCACATATCAAGCGAATGTTAGACCTCATCTCATCAAGAAATAGCATAGACTCACCCTTAAGACTATCAGTTCCTTGCTTTCCCCTGTCCTGTGGCTTTGTTTGACTGACTTGCTTTCGTGCTTGATGGAAGATAGGTGTCAGGCTCATAAGGTTTATCCTATCATAAATAAAATAAGGTGAAAACTCATCATCAATGTGGCTTTCTTTCTAGTTCTATTGTCGAAGAACTCAATTGCTTAATCTAAGATGTAAGATAGAATGTAAATGCTAGAAGTTTGCTTTTTTCATACAGCAGTCACCAAAGCAGCTTTTCCAAACCCCTCTATGTCAATATCATGAAATGCAGCTCGTGTAAATCGACTGCTATAACTCATCCCTATATCTACTCATGTACTCTAGCTTCGCTAATGAGATAGGGGAAAGCGAATCAATGAAATGAGAGTGCTTCCTTACTCCGACATGCCATGGAATAGAGGTTCCACCTAAGACATGAATTTCATTCCACTCCGCTGCAAACCTTGTTCTACTCTCATATAAATAGCTTGAACCACCTTTCGCTAACCTATTGGGTAATCGGG
>CM060443.1:92702092-92707092 GCA_030545235.1 Helianthus tuberosus
AAATGAAAGATCAACTCTTCGAAGGGAAAAGCTCAAGTGTGAAATTACAGCTATATTGGCATCGACTATGTCTCTCATTGGTTCTCCAGCATGCGAGTTCATTCAGTATCGAAGTCAGCTAGCCTTCATTCAATCAAGGCAAGTTCAATGGGATCTCCCTTGTCTCTCAGTCTCAGTTGCAATACTTGTACATGAAAGGCAGTGAAATACCATTAAATAGAAAGAGGATTGAATCTCACTTCAATATCGATCTATCAACTGTATACCTTCCATATTGAACTTCTCCGAGGGGTTCTAATGCCATATCGATGGAATTCCTATCCATTAGTAAACTTCGACAGCAAGGACCGTTTCACTTGTCTAGATGGCCACATCTAAACTTATACTTATATGCAATACCGAAATAAGTCGGGTAGTGCCCGCGATGGACTTGCCTTTCCGGCTAAGTACTTGACTTCAAAGACAGCTAGCTAGTTTCATTCAATAAAGAGGATTTGTACCAAAAGAACAGGCTTTCTACCCCTTCTAGCGACTGACTTGCCCGCATCTCTTGCCTTAAAGGTTTCACTGCTCTAACTAGGGTATCCCGCAGAAAGAAGTCAACTAGAAGGCAAAATCCACCTAGTCAAAATGGCAGTTACGGACTAATGTACTTGAGCCTATTTATTTTATCGATCGATAAATGGAATTCTTTTATGCGCTTTCTCGCTAACAAGCCAAGCAGTCCCTAGCGGGCTATCCGTCATGAACTCGAAGAAGTGCAACAAGACCAGTATCGGACTGGGATTGCCTCTCTTTCAATCTTCGGAAGTTACTTTGTATCCCTTTCTAATGCAATATCTTCAATCAGATCTGTACGAGTGACAGGAAGAAGTCAGCTAGTTGCCATCCACTCTGTCCCAATCTCCGGTCAATGATTGAGTCCGAACACACCTAAACGGCGTAGAAGGGCAAATTTACCTAGTCAAAACTCTTGTTTAGGAGCCCCTGAATTCAAGCTTCCTTGCCTTCACCCTATGAGTTCAGGGTGCTTTCCTGGCTCGCCTTCACTCATATCATAGGGTTGTGTTCAGTACGATCTTTAGCCTTTCTTCGTAAGATCCTGAGAACTGAAATGCCTAAAGACGGTGCTCAAGTCAGAAATGCGATCTTCAAGGGCAGGAATTCTTATATGCTAATTGCCTGAAATCCCTCTGATTTTGTCAATAAGGGAGAGGTTGGGAGATAGCTCTTAGCCTGTTGGTTGCTTGCCTGTGACTTGACTTCCTCGTACTCCTTCTCCTAGAAAGCGACTTCTTTCATTCCTCGACAGCTAGGTCTTTGCCGACTCTTAGCTTTCCAGGCTGGTTGGTGTTCAACCTTCATTCAATAGGGCTATCTATCTGAAAGGTCTTAATAAAAGAATTCCTGTAATAGAAGTTCATTCCTTAAATACCTTCCTAATCAGTAATTTGATGGTCTTTCGTAAAGACTTTCATGCGCACCTTCCTTCATAAGGACAGGTAACCAGGCAGGTGACTCACTCGTAGGTAGCACTATCCGATGCTTTGACTCCTTCTTTTAGTAGTTCCTTTGAAGCTAGTAACTAGAATATAGGACCGGAAGGCGGGCTCTTATTGCTAAAACCGGAGCTGTTGTAGAGTTGATAAATCTCATTTGAGGGGATGCCTCTATCAACAAGCCCCTCAGGGGCGGTAGTCTCTCTCCTAAGGTCGGTCGACGGTAGTCTCCCTCACGGTCGACAGGTATCACTTCACCGACTAAAAGAGAGCTTCCAAGCAGGCTTTTCCTAAGAATTTATGTAGCTTTCCCACTCCCTCTGAACAAATCGAAGAACCTAATGGATCGAACTCATCCTTGATTGCTACGAAAGATTATTCTAGTCTAGTTTAGGAAGTTTTGCTGCAGTCGATTCTTCTATCATTGGATTTTCTGTCTTGGAAGTAATGAAGCGGTTGTTCGATTGATTGAGTAGTCCATGGCCAGTGAAGGTGCTTTCGGGTCTATACCCATAGCCCTCTCATCTAGGAGATCAAACTAATGACTCAAAGCTTATCGTATCAGTCTTGGAGTCAGTGCCTAATTCATCCGTCATCCTATAGCTTGGGACTGGAGTTCCGCTTGTAGTACCCTTGGCCATGCCTTCTAATTGGCTAATCCTTCTTGCTGGAGTTGTTGTACCAGCTCAAGAAGCAAGTGCTGATTTCTTCCTTTTGGTATTGAAGCGGCTCATTCTTTCTGGTTCACGACCGATCTTCAAGTGCTTTCTTTCCTTCTAGCTTGACTTGTTCTATTAAATATGTGGCTTTGTTATAAGCGGACCTAGCAAATCATCCTCTCCCCCCTTCCCTCAGGGGAAGTGTAGGCATCAGAGAGGCCCCGTGCAGTGCTTGCCTTTCTACCTCTCTCCGTATTGCATTCATCCCCATCTTTCCGTTCTCTTATAATGAAGAGAAATGAATATATTCTATAGAACGAATGTGAGCTCGGAAGGAAATGTGTCTCTCCAACTCGTACTTTGCTACCTAGATCTTAGTATGTACGGGTATCGATAATGGAAGAGACTAGATCAAATAGGGCAATTTGTAATGCTCTCTTCCTTCCTGTCCTAAAGAAGGTAAATCTCATCGGCTGCCATTCTTCTTAGTTCTGAGGTATCTAATGTTGTCTTTCCGGATTTATTCTTATAGAAGAAGTATAAATAATTGTTGTTACTATGGTTAAGAAGACTCTTATTATGTATGGACAGTCCAGGAACGAGACCTTCACCTAACCCTCAGAAGGTTGGCTCGTTGGTTCACCCTAGAAAACCATTTCTTAACAACGAAGTAGCAACTACCTTAAATCAGCTATTAATACGGTTAGCCCCTTCGGGAAGAACCCGGAGAAAATAGCTATACAACAAGAGACATTGCCCATACAAAGACTTGAGGTGACTAGCCTTAGGGCAATAAGGAATGTCGGGATGCTAAAGATATATTGCCATGAGACTAGTGCAAAGAAGTAAGAAAAAGTCAAATTGAAATCTGTTAATTAATTAAATATATGTCTCGCCCTTAGCTTGCAAACAAGTCCTTTATCAAGCAGGCGTCTAAGAATAAGAAGTCCTTGCCCTTTCGATTGTTATTGGCTTATTCTCTAGCATCCGATTGTGGGCATCAATCCCAGCCATCAACATTTCAGTCCCTGCTTTGGCTCTTTCTCTAAGACCATGGTTAAGAAGTTCCGTCACCTTACTCAGCATTAGATCTGCGTAACGACTCCTTTTGCTTCCTTCTGGAGGCCTTTCTTAGGAGTGAACTTCCTTGTCTTAAAAAGACTCTATAAGCGTCTCAGTTCTTTGATCGAGTTTAGGTTTTTATTCCACCAACAAAGTCCTTTGCTGGGGGCAGAGTGCGTCCATTCTTTTTAGTCAAGTCAGGAGATACGCTACTCAGTCGTATAGCTTCCGTCAAATCGTGAGTTCGCCCTTGATTCAGACTAGCAATTAGGAGATCGTCCTCGGACAAAGAGCTCAAAGCCTTAGATTTCATGCTGACTTTGGATCAAACCGCTTTCTTTGGCAGAGCACTAAAATTAGTAGAGACACAGGGAATATGGCAGCTAAAAAGATCTCTTTTTGTGTGAAACATACTTGTCTGATCCATTTGAGGAAGACTTATCTTCTTCCGCTGTGAACAAATCCCCGGCATCATGATCCGCTGCTCAGATGCATCTATAATAACGAACAGCGCTTCCGCAAGCCATTGGATTAAATTCCAGAACTTCCATTTTCTTTCTTCTACACTAGGAACATAGTCGAGGTTGTCGCTTCGATTCCTTTGCCACCGGCCATCGAAATCAAATTAGAGCTCAACCCTAGATTGCGCGAGATCTTTAAACGAGGAAATTCAATGATAGAGCAAGCGCGAGCCAAAGAGAAAAAGAGCTCTTCCAAATCGAATAAAGAAGGGGTTAGCTGAGCTCTAACTGGTTAAACCCGCTTTGGTGGCCCGCCCCAAGTCTTGCCCATAGCTGACTTCTTTGCTAGATGATATCGAATAGTACGACTAGAGTTCAATCCCTCAGAAAGTCATAGTACGACTACAGGGAAAGAGATCTGAAAGTAGCCTTTTACCCTGTTATTCGATGGTGAATGCAACCTAGCTCTCCCCGTTCAATAGGCTAAGCCTATCCCTTTGCCGTAAAGCTAAGACAGAACTCAGCTAGGACCGAAGAGAGGATTGCCAACCGGATGAAAACCGAAGAGAGCATTGCCAGTTTCATTCCAGTCTTTTCTCAATTGAGAAGTCAACCAACAGGTCAATCCTTCCCTTATATCATATCCATTTTACACAGTCTTTGTTTAAATAGTGTAAATAGTGCGAGACTTTCAACTAATGAAATCTAAACCAGCTAGTTCAGTCAGATACCGGCTAAGCAACCTCTAAAGCAGCTATCGGAGAAGTAGCAGCTTGAAATTCGCATACCAAAGATGATGGAATTCCCCACTTTCTAATGTAATACGGCAAAGCTTAGGGAGTCAGCTAGTCCAACATCAGTCATTCTAATGGAATATCTGGAAAATATCGAACTAGGAATTGAACGACTTTCTTTCTTTATATACGAGTCAATTACATACCGGAAATATCGAGCAGTAAATGCTATACCGGAAATGCGATATCTAAAGTCAATCTCAGTGAATTCCGTACCAAGCAGTCCAACCAAAACCTAACAGTATATCAGATCTATCCTATAAAGGTAGTCCAACACAAGTAATCGATACTACGCCTTCGACCTTTGAGAAGTTACTTTGTGAAATAGGATTGATCCCTTGTACAATTTCTTCATTTTAGATAGCTAGAGCTAAGCCTGTCATAAGAATGAGTCGGGTAGGACCTTTCAGTCAAGTGCCTTGCCTTCCTTACCTATTCATTTAGTCCAACAATTGAAATACCTATTCGCATTCCTTCCCAGTCCACTTCAAAAGTTACTTTGTTCAGTCGATAGATGCAATGCTG
>CM060443.1:92709592-92724592 GCA_030545235.1 Helianthus tuberosus
ATTACCAAATGAAAAAACCTGGAAAAATACTTTTTTAACGTTGTATGTATTATACCTCCTCGAGGAGGTGGGGTGTGTTGATCGCCCCCCGGATGTACTTACTGCAACCTGGGGAACCGGGTTATCAAACTCACGTTTTGGTAAGTACCCGGGAATGGGTGTTGGTTTGATTCCAACTCGTGATGAATTAAGGAGGGCTTAGCCTGACAGTTTGAATTTCCTAGTCTTAATATGGGTACATACCAGAAACTGAGCCTGTCCACTTTTGGGAAGGGCTTGTACCCGTCTCCCCGGGTAGGGGAGGGAGACATACCTTCGACTACAGTCGAATAAAACAACTAGCAAGAGAGGGATACCCCCGATGGGTATCCCGATCGATTCAATCAACAAGAGAGGGAACCAGGATAGGGTATCCCGATCGATAACCAGCAAGAGAGGGATGCCCCGATGGGTGGCAGCAGGTGGGAAAGTTCTTTCATAGAATTATCCCACTCAAGGATTCACTTAGTATGTCGCATAAATTCTTTCCCATTCTTTTTTTCTATATTTATTTATTAAATAATATCATTTTATATTTATTATATCATGTAAATAGTTTCATGATAGGTATGTGTGTTCCCGTCGAGTCCAACTTCATACCCCGCGTGGCTAGCAACACCAAGCCAGGAAGCGTGGCTAGCTCAGTTTCCCGTCCTACAAGAAGCGGAGAAGGCACCATGAAAGCGAGGAACTATTACAATCAAAATCTTAATGTAAGCTTACATCGATAAAACGAGTTAAACCGCACATCGCTACTTGCCTTTCGAGCTAGGAAAGCGCTAATCATCATCAGTTTTCCAAGCTTTTAGGGCAGTGGAATTTGACAACTTCTTTTGCTGCTTTTGACCGTTCTAAGGCTTTTACCGTACCACGATGAAAGTCTATTTAATGCAGGGAAAACTTTAGTTGCTTAAAGCTATAATTTTTAGCTTCCGACGACGACCTTGAAAGCGAGAACACTAGCAGCAGTGTCTGACCTTGAAGTCAGACCTAGGGACGGTTACCAGGCATGCCTTGACGGTTAGCGAGAAAGAGTTTCTTAACCCGCCCTTCTGTGGTCTAAGAGTTTCTTTGATCGCTTCGCTCGCCTTCAGTGGTCGCTGTCGCTTGATTCTCGGGAAATCTTGAGTATCTTGAAGCTATATCAGACCACCGCTTCATCTATCAAGAATAGGTCTCTCACCCCTATCCAGTGAAGCTGCGGGTATTCTCTGTTAATGAATTAAAGGTCAGAAAGTAGTGCATTCGTATTTCCGTCTCATATATGATATATATCAGTTAAAGGTCAGCTAGCTAGCATGTAAACAACTCTTTTTCAGGAAGAAGGCCGGACGCATAGCTTTTGTCTTTCCGTCGTAAGCGATCAACCCCAGCCCCCTAAGATCGAGCCCAGCAGCTCACTTGACGTAAGCAGTTAGCGTGATGGAATCATATTGAAATCGAAGATGTTAGTGATAAGGTAAGGATAGCATGATTAACTAGTTGCGGGTCACTGCTACTTGGCTAGAGACCATTGAACATCATTTGGATGTGCCAAGGGAATATGGGCTTAGGCCTCTTTGATGTTTGTCATTCTCATGGCTATTTGGATGGACTCATATCCTTTGCATTCTTTCATGTGAGGAGCCAACTCCACAACTTTGATGGGCTTTTTTTTAATAGATCTTGGCTTGGGCTTACTTTGATGATGGGTAGGCTTGTCGTGCTTTCGCCTTTCTGCGGGCATTTTACATGGATGAATTCATACCATACAAAGATACACTTTAAACTATAAGATTGACTATGGAAGAATATTAAACATCTATTGAATAGCTATAAAAATACGGTGTTTTAGCAACTTTGAAGTTAGGAATCCTCCTTATGGAAAGGATTTCATATTACAACGAAAAACACGGGCTTTTAGCAACTCAGATTGACTTCAATCATCCCCTAGCGCCACTAGCTCTTCTTCGGTCGAGCCTACTTCCTTACGACCTCTGTAGCAGCTTGTGCGGGATAGTTCACCAACATTACCTATTTAACCAATCTTCTAGCGAGAGTTAGGAACTCTTATGAACGAAGAATGCTTCGAGATGCTTTCTTGCGACTGAACGCAAATAAACGTCTATTCTGAATGGTAAGTAGGCGTCACTCTTCCTCTAAGTCTTTCCAGAAGCTATTCTTCACATCAACTTCGATTGAAGTATTTTACCGCGGTTAAAGTCCTCTCGAGCTCAACGACCATAAACACTTTCTTGAGTAAGATTTCTTGCTTTAACTCGTCCATCTGCTAACGCCACTTACAGGCATGCTTCTGAGCCTAACGCATATAGCGCCAGGAAGCATCATCGATTTAGATCGCCAAAGTCGACCTACGGGAACCTGAGCTAGCCACGCTGCTATGTAATACTTTCTAGGAATACTTTCTGTCAACGCCAGCTCTTCAGTGGTCAAGAGTCTCTTTTAGCTTGCTGTTCAGTGGAGCGCTAGCCCGCTCTTCAATGGTCGCTGTCGCTTGATTCTCTTATTCAACAATAACACTTGGAATAGGAAAGCTCACGAAGTCTCAATCGAAAACTGGCGCCGTGAAGTGACTATAGCAGCGATCGATGGCTTGTCATTCGCGCGTTGAGCACGACTAGTTGAACTTGAAAGAGATTCTTGCTCCCGGAACTCCTTCGAAGCGTAGAGGGGCGGAATACGAGAGAGAGTAGCTCGACTGAAAGGCGCGACTTGCAAGGCTTGAACTGGCTGCAAATCTTTTGATTTACTTTTCCGTAGGAGTTTTGGTCACGCAGTTCGGTTCGGGTTCTTTATCCCCTATCCTACATCTGCGAGTCATTAGACTAGATTCTTTTTTATCCACGACACTACTTTTGATTTATAGTAAATGATTCCCTCGGCGAACCATCTGGAGGGGGCGGAATTCTCAATTCCAAAATCTTGAATGGTTCCCCAGAGCCTCTGATAGTTGCGGACTGTGAACCGCTCCCCAGAAAAGATTTGTTGCCGTGTCTCGAGCCAATTCCGCACCAAATTAGCCCGGTGGTACCCTTGGGCTAATAGGTACTTCTCTATTTCCCTCTCGACCAAGATTTGATAGTCTATAATTTGCGTCATAACATGCGGACTAAGCGGCTGGATATTTAGTTGATTCCGCAGATCCAAGCGGGTCCGGAGAGCTCTTCGGCGGACCTCGTCTGCCCATAAGGGTTCCAGGTCGGTAGCCGCCGGAATCTGCTGCGGTTCTGCTATAATCGGACCCACTTGCCCATTTTGTTGCCAAGCATAGGGGGCAGGGGGTTACGCAAAGAACCCGGAGGTATCGATAGGGGGAGTCTCTGGATTCCCAAAACAAAATGCCAATGACGGCAGGGGAAGGAAGATTCCCAACAGAAAGATAAATAGGAAATCAGGGGTTTCCCACCTTGGTTTTAACCAACCTTTTTTTTGTAACATATTATGACCAGGTACAGCATCACATTTTACACCCGAGGAAGGTACAGCCCAACTATGAAGTACATCAGCAGATGTTACAATAATACGTAGATGACTTTTGGCTGGTACAACCACTCGATTGTCCTCTTCTAATAAACGTAATTGACCTAATTCTAGATCATCTTCTGGAATCGTATAACTGTCAAAAGTGAGTGACTGTTCATCGGAAATAATAAAGAGATACAGAGTGTTACTATAAATAAACAACCAATAGATAGAATTAAATAGGCAGAAAGAAGCAATGAAAAAAATTCAAGGACCATGCAGCTCCGGCCAAAGCAAGAAAAGCAGCAATGATAGCAGTTAAAGTTCTGATGAACTCCCTAAACATGAGTTGGTTTTTCTGTCCTTATTCATTATTTCATTTACGCTGAAATATTGCGCTAGGTTACTTTCGATCTCACATTCCCCCGTACTACTTCTCAACCTTCTGTGAACATTTCTTCCTTTAAGTGTAAAACTTCAGATTTTAAGGCCTTTCCACTGGATAAAAAAACTTGAATGAGATCTATGAAATGATCGACTCAAATAGATGGTTATCATAAGCTATTTCTTTTCCTCCTCTTCCAGTTCTATTAATAAAAAGGCCATCATGGACCAAGATCCAAAGGGATCAATCTTTTACACCGATGTATCGTACTCTCTCGACCAGGTCATCATAAGAAATGCAATGAAAAATCTTTCCAAAGTGTTATAAAGAGGGAAGGCGCGCTACAACTAACATAACAGCCTCTTCCTTGCCCCCCTAAGAATCCAAGGGTGACCTTTGGATGTTGTCGTGACACTTTGGTTACGAAGGTTATCAGGGTCTAGGTTTATGGATGGAATGAGTAATCGAAAGTCCCTCCAACTCAATCAATATCAACAACATGTCGTGACCGGTTAGGCTTGGTTGATTTTGTCAGAAAAGAAAGTAGGTTTCGGGGGTTCATTGATTAGTACACCCCCGGTGCTGGTAAGGTCGGGACCGTGGTCGTACGTCTCCGGTTTACCGGCCTATCTTCTTTCTGAGATTGACGAGGCAGCTGGGTTGGTTTGGCTATTCTTTTCTATTGAAAAGTAGTCAGCTATCTGCGCGAGTCATCTTCTTCTAGGCTCCGCTGGATGACACGGCATTCTCGTTTAAATAAATAGATGTCGGTCGTACTTGTGATGGTTCCCAAGGATCCAATATGACCACTTCACTTAGGTCTACATTCCACGATATTGTTCTATAGAAGCGGGCGGGCTGTTAGAAGTTCGGCCCGCTTTTTTTGTGTCTTAGGGGAGGGATTGACCTTTCTAAAGCATATTCAGTCGTACCGGCATGGCCCCACTTATTTATTTTCGATCGGAGCATCCAGCAGCGCAACCCGGTTCTACTTGACTAAGCCCATGCTCGTCCAAGGAGGGAGTTTGCTTTACCCAACCCCCTTTTTGATAACAAGGCAGAAAGCCCCGACCTGACAATCATTAGTTTCGAATGAAGAGTGCCCTGCCTCACCTACTCCTATCAAAAAGCGAGACTTTACTAAACAAGAAAAGCCCCTTCTATCTTCTTAGTAAAGCGCTAACGCGCGCCCTGTAATCAAACTCAAGTTTCGCCTTGATCGATACGACAACCTTACTAATAGAAAGTGTCAAAATGCGCTCAAGCAACCTATCTTACTAATATAATAATAAGGGCCTATCTAAGCCCTATGGTTGTAAAGCTACAGCTCGAAAGCCGGCCTTACCTTCTATGTTTTTAGTAAAGGGCCTTTTCAATAAGTCTCGTGCTAGGCGCTCACGTTTTTTGGCTTCCCTAAAATAGCATATTTTTCAATTGGTAAAGACCCACCCTTGTTTCAGTCAGAATGAGTCCCCGGGACCCCGGGACATTGTCTTCCGCCAACAGTGAACTATTAAGGATCGCATCCCGCGCATATTCTACATTATAGCCTGCAACTGATTCAGCTTCCGCTTCTGGGAGATCAAACGTAGCTCGATTAGTTTCTGCTAGACAAGAAATAAAGAACATAACCAATACAGGGAACAAGGGAATACCGGACCATATCTGCTTTTGCGCCATGACAATCTCACTCGAATTACGGGGACCTACACATATTAGTACAGTATACCGGGGTCCCCAGCCAGAACCACACGTGCAAGTTTCCCTGCATGTGGCTCGTCCGTGCTTTTCTATTCCGCTTTGCCGCCTATTAAGAGAATAGGTCCCGTTCAAGCAGTCCGCCTTTCTTCATCTATACCAGCTGCCATGCACGAGCCCATAGAAAGGATTTTAGCGCCCCTCTCTAGATAAGAAGTAGAACGCGCCATCACCTACAGCCCTTTGCTCTGCCGGGGACTTCCACGAAATGAAAACGGGTGGCATCGCCGTATGTTCCACTTTTGTTGCCCTGGTTTATATCCAGAAGTACTCCTATGACCGATCTGTTACCCAACCTACTTTAACAACCTAAAGGCGTCCCGTTTGGAGAATGACCCCTTATGACACGGCTTAGTCAGTTATTCTCGCAGTTCAGATAAGATTCGGACCGCCACTTCTCTGAAAACATGGTTCTTGCCCCCTCTCTCCTCCCCCCTTTGAGCTCGTCCATTCGTTGGGTGATCCCTTGCTCTCACGTTCGAGTGTTTGCACATCGTTTAGGCCGGTGAGTGAGATTTCTGCTCATTACAATCACCTCCGGGCTTCTTCGCACCTTGATAGTACTAGGACCCTTGTGCCCCGGCCCTTGATCAGATAGAGCTGCCCGCCCTATGACCCACAACTCAAAATGAGCCTTGCAACGAGACGCGGACATTCCCCATGCTGCGGTTCCCTCTGGTCCGTTCCCGGGTTGGGTCAGGGGAACATCTGAGCGATTTCCTTTGCGGATCCAAACGCCCTCCAAGGCGCACAATAAGAATAAGACCAATAGAGACTTCATAAGGGACCATTTAAGCTGCAGATCATAATGCTCCTAGAAAGGCATATTTCGAATATAGAGGAGTGAAAGTTCCCAACAATCAATGACTTTTTAATTTCCTTATATGAACCGTACGAGCACGTCCTTTGTCACCCCCACCGCGCTTACGGCTTTATACCCCAACCCAACTTGCTCTGGCCCCGGGTCCTTCCTTTCTATTCCTCGGTAAGCGGGACCGTAGGAGCATGGGGTATCTGCTTTTGACTGATAGAAAGCATCTCTCTTTTGTCCCTCCTGACCGAACCCGCAAAAAAAGATAAATAGATCAAGTTTTTCTTGCCGGGAGAGTTGCGTCGGAGACATCTTTATTTGAAGAGGAGGCTTCGTCGTCCGGCTCCTCATAAATGATGTTAGGATGGGCCGGCCCATCCTCGAAATCCTAAAAAAAGAGAGGGAACATAATCACTTTCTTTTAGTGACATATCTAATCAGACAGAATAGGATTTTAAGAGCTGTCACGATCATTCACATCCCTTTCAGTAGGCAGGAAGGGCGCGGAAGCTACCGTTTCTAGAATGCAAGCAAGCTAGCGACTCTCCTAGTAGCGAAGGAAAGGGGCATTTGGGAAGCGACTAGTCACTTCTGGCGAAGCTTCTAGAAGGCCGATCACTACATAGAGAGGTCCATATACCAGTCATGAGCGAGAGCGAAGCCTGGAGAGGCGGAAGCAGTAGCTTCTAGGACGAAGTCAGGCCACTAGTGGAGTGGCCAAGGAGGCCTACTATACCGATACTGGATTAGTAACCGGTGAAATCCCCAAATCAAATTTCAGTGAACTATTGAAGCTATCAGTGTGATTGATCAGACAAGTACCAAGGCTTTCGGTATACTTCTTTCATTTCCGAATTTGCTTGCGACAAGTCCTAGCATTAGTATGAGTTCGTTGACCGCGTAAGGGTGATCCATCTTGATGACGAATTCCACAATAACAAGAAATAGAAATTTATCGTTCGATGTCTGCTCGTTCTCCCCTCTTCAATTCCCAATGAACAACATCATCTTTTTTTTGGGTAAAGGGTTACCCCGGTTAAATTTTATTACCATCCAAACAAATAAACCAAGTGAAGACTAACCGCCTCCAGTTCTCATGTATGACATGCCATACAAGAGTAAACAAGCGTAAAACAAACAGAAAACGCTAAAACAAACACACCATTAACTCGAACACTAATAAACTCACACCAAAACACTAAACTTAGCCACAATCATCATCCGCCACTAAAAGACCTCTCGGAAGACTCCACTCCTGCATGACTCTTGTCGTGTGGATGGAATTCTTGAACCTCATCGTGTGAAGTTTCATTCTAACCGTGGATAACACAATCTCTACCAGCTGGTCTTTATTTCTTCGCTTGTCGGTGAAAAGCCTTCGATTACGCTCCTCCCAAACAAAATAAGTTGTTGCATAAACTACAAGTTTCGCAATAATGTGTTCAGCCATGTTAGACTTTGCTATGCCCCCCAAATATTCAAAGATATCGGTCCATAAATACAAGTTTCGCAAAAAACGGCCCACCGCATCTTTAAAGACATCAATAAGACACACATTCCCTAAAATCCGATCTATCTTTTTAAAGATTGCATTCCCATTTTTTTGTTTGTTCGTCCAAGTGTAATGAAAACCGGAGCTATTGACATCAAACACATCAATAGCATTCACACATTCCTTGAATTCCCTTGTACTAATACTGCTCATAGAGGTTCCCGTTAGAGTATCGTCCAATTCCAACGTAGCATTAAAATCACCCATAATGGCCCACGGTTTATTCCGCATAAACGAGTGGTGTTGAAAAAGGTCCTTCCATAAATCCCTTCTATCCTTGTAATGATTTTCCGCATAAACGAAAGAGCAAAACAACGACTTTTTATCAAGCTTAAACACAATCTGCGTATGAACCACCTGATTCGTTTGAGCAAGAATCATAACATCCACAATATTATCATCCCAACCCACCATTATTCGCGTCCCTCTTGAACAACAACTAGCATTAGTGGCCCATTTCCAGTTACTACAAACTTTTTTGCAAACATCCGACACATTCGAAGCCTCCACATGAGTTTCCATAATAGCACATACATGTACATGATTATCAGAAATTACCTAACGAACCTCCTTTTGCTTAAGGGAGCGGTTCAACCCCCTAATATTCCAAGCGGCGATGTTACCCATTAGAAACCCCGTTACCGGGTGTGCTTGCACCCTCAGATTTATTACCATCAATCTTCCTATATATAAACTTTGGAATCTCATCTAACAGGTCATCCACTCCAATATCATCTACAATAATCTGATCCAAACCCTTACTTCCATTATTGCTAGACTTCCCTTGTTTCACCGGAATAGCACTAGACTCATTCATTCTATTAACCATCTCCTCATCTTGTAACACATCAAACGGATTTGACACCTTAACCTGATTAGCGGACGAAGAAGCTTTATCCGATTGAGTATTGGCTTTAATAATCGGCCTATAAACCTTCTTCTGCTTCCTGTTATACACTTGAAATCCTTGTTGTCCCCCTTTTTTGTTCTTGCCTTTAAACTCCTTAAAATTGTCCGCATCACTCTTGGTTCCATCATCCACTACTCTTTTCAAATTTTTCGGGCATTGGTTGCTCTCATATTCTAAGCGGCTCCCAATCATATTCTACTTTCACCTCAGCGGCTCCCAATCATATTCTACTTTCACCTCAGCTATCAAAAATCCACTACCACCCAGCCCTGGGACCGCCACTTTCACTGTTCTTTTTAACTCGGATCCAGCATGCACCTCAATGAGAGCTCTAGCAAAACTGCTTTTACCCCAAGATTCAGCACACATCGAAGCCGTGTAGGAATCTAACATTTTCGGTTCCCCTATATTAGACGCTAATAAACTCAATCCATCCTCAATAAACGCCCCCAAAGGCACATCATGCATCTTTACCCACACCGGAATTGCCGTGATATCTTCTTTAACAAGGTTAACCGAAGGTGACCACTCATTCAAAATAATCGGTACATTCCTAATCATCCACGGTCCATCCTCCAGCAATTTTTCCATCCCCGTCTTCGAGTTAAACTTAAAAAAGAAAAAGCCCTTTGCGTTCATCATTAATCTTTCTAACCCATATTTTCCCAACTGATTTTTAGCAAAGTATTCTACAACTGGAAACGCCAATCGCTTACCCAAGAAATACCCATATAACGTATTTGCAAATCGATCATTAACTTGTTTCACCGATTCCACAGGAATCACAACGTCCACCCCGTCCATCTTCTCCACCGTTTCCAGCTTCCTGAAGTTTACGTTCACGGGTTCCTTCTGGGTTTGAACAGCCTTCGCATACGAGATAGGTTTGTTAATGGTATTTTCCAAATTATCCTCTTTACCTGTATTAGTTTTCTCAGCAAACATTTGACTTTTAGAACCCATATTATCAATCGGACCAGAACTTGACACAGTCTCCACATGCAGATCATGTATATGAGAAACATTACCTGAATAATTACCATCCGTACCCTTCTGATCAAACTTGTTCAGATTGAGACTATCAAATGTCATTGGCTTAACAGGTTGATCACCAACCGGTTTGGAGATCTTTGACAACCCATCCAGAACAGAAGTACCCGATGTAGAATACAATCCCCTTCTCGGCATCTTCGGATTACCTTCAATATTCGTTACTCGTAAACTGATGCCACGCACAGGAGCTGTTCCAGGGGTGACATCCGAATCATCATTCACGTTGCCACCAACATTAGGCAAAAACGGATATCCATCCTCATCAAACACATCACCTCTCACACTCATCACGTAAATCAAACAACCATGCACCGGAAAACTACCAACAATCAGCAAACACGAATGAAGAAAAAACAGAAACCCTAATTTAGCATAAACCCTAACCCATGAAGCAATTAAAATCGAATAGAGTTCTTCTTAAGTCTAGGTTTCTGCCTAACCAGAAGGACCGACAAAACAATAGATCTATCCCACCAAATCAACTACACAGGATCGGGCTGCGATTATTAAAACGAAAAAGAAAAACCCTAGATTTAACGCAATCCTTTTGCTAACTAGTTCGAATTAGCAGTATTGAAGAATCAACACTGTAATGATCAGACTGTTATACAAAGATCATGCAGAAAAATCGAAGGTTTCAAGGTACTAGAGAGAGAAAATTGCCATAAACCAGAATGGCTTTTTTAAGCCCAATTCCATCTATTTTTATTGAGGCAATTCTTACTTGTTCATCGGCAACTGATCTAGCTCCTGAAATATATAACATTCCTGATCCTTCCTTTTACTAGTCTTCTCAGCTGGAATAAAAAAAGATTCTCCGCTCTGCTCCTACTCCTTCTTCTCCTTTAGGATAGGGTCGTCATTGGTCCTTTTTTGTACTAAAAAGCTAGTCAGAGCAACTAACTGTCTACGTACGAAATTTACGAAACAGGGATGAGAAAGCAGGCGGGATAAAAGAAGAGCGAGGTATAGTGAGAAAGCTCACCCCTGCCTTTAGACGATAAAGCCTTCTTTTACATCCCATGCCCTAGACAAATCAATAGGAAATGCTACAAGCCATTGTTGTTCTTTTGACGATGAACCACTCCGGTACAACAAGCTAAAGTGACCTCTACGCTTCACCCCCGATGCGTAGGGCCGATCCCCGTGTGCTAGAGGGAGGACCAAAAAGTTTGTGTTAAGCATATAGTTGGTTCTTGTCTTGTTTAGGCATTTGGTGCCCTCTCTGCCGGCCTGCTTAGTGGCAGAGCCACCTTCTTTGGGGTCAGTGAGGAGGATAGGACAATCCCCCACTCCGGCGGTTTCTTTCTTTCTTTCCAACCAGATTCTACCCGGCCCGGTCCTATTTCAAACAAAAGAAGCAAAGAAGGGAAATCCTCGTAAAGGCAGCAAGGCGTGTCGCCTTCGAATTGAGTAGTGAGTCTTCTTTCTACTCTACTTTTGTAATAGAAAGTAGACTCAAGCCTCACCCCTTCATGTATGTGAATTTTCCGATCAAGTTATATGGACTGATCTTTTTCCGTTTAAAAGAGGGTCTATTTTGATAGATAGAGATAGACAGGAACTAAGCAATAAGAACAGAATACCAAAGGCTTACTCCCATTTCTCTCTACTCTATCTATGAAGGCTATGAAGGAAGCTCACCACTGAGCTCATTAGAACTCAAATCTAAATGAGTCATCCCTTTCAAGTTCCCAAAACTTGTTGGTACTGGACCAGATAAATTCTTATTACTAGTAAAGTTCAGCTTTACCAAACTGCTCAAACGCCCCAACCTTTCAGCGATGGTGCCAGAAAGCTGATTCTTTCCCAGATACAAGCCTTGAAGCTTAAGCGAATCGCCAAACTCCGGAGGAATGAGACCAGTAAGCAAATTCCCAGATAAATCCAACATTGTAAGATTTGTCAGCCGAGAGAGTGAGCTTGGAATTGATCCAGAAAGCATGTTATTGCTTATCAAAAGATCTACCACGACCACACAGTTCCCCAGGCATGGTCCCAGACAACCTATTGTGAGACAGATCAAAAACTCCACGATGTTGAGCGTAGCTCAGATCAGGTATATTAACCTGAGAAAAAGACAAAGATGACTTGGAAGGAATCGACCCGGATAGATTATTATGAGAAAGAACTAGGCATTGTAGTTGAGCCAAGTTAGCAAGATTCTCTGGTATAGGCCCATTAAGATTGTGATTTCCAAGGTCCATTGTGTATTCAAAGGTCCTTTCAACTACTATTACAGCTCGTACAACCTTGAGTAATCTGTGTATCTCAACTAGTGAAATAAGTTACTTGCCTAGTGCTACTCCTCCTCCACAGAAGACTTGCTAGAATAGCTTGCATGGAGAGCTACCACCTTTCTCTCTTGACTTTGCTTCGGGTAAACTAACTTTCTTTAGTCTCTATCCTTCTACTAACCGACTAGGAGTTAGAAAAGCCTGACTTCACGCTTACAGGGTACTAAGACTCACTGCTTTTCTCCTCTAGCCACAGACATACTTGACTACCATAGACCTCCTTTACTACTTGAACTATCAAGCCAATTAGTAACACAGGCTCCTTGTCCGGCTGGGAAGGATCTATACATCAATATCTCGAGAGGAAGTACTGCACTGCCTGGACAGCTAAAGGATTACATCAATAACTCTAAAGTTTCCCATTGGATAAGATAGAGCTAATTCTGTATTACCCTCAAATAAAGGGGATTTTTCTACATCAAGAGAAGGTGGTTTAAAGAATAATGCCAGCTGGGACAGATCTTATTTGAAATAAAGTTAGCAACCGTTGGCTTGTAGGACTGTGCTACTGGACTGGGTTGGCTACTCTCTGTGATCCCAGCTGCTATTATCAGATAGCTAGGACTGATTCTACAGCTCATTCACACAGGGTATGGAGGGGGGATACCTAAAGAGAAAGTTTAGAGTTCTTACTTCCAGCCTTCGTTGCTTCACTCTCCTAGGAGGGACTTTACCTCTCTATCTTATAGATGTAATAGGATTTAGAATTCTTCCTCTCAGAGCTTTCCCTCATATTACAGTACTAGAGGCATGGAGGAAGCATTGAAAAGAAGGAATGAAAACTTTACTTACTCCCCTATACCTGAAGGACATATCAAAGAGGATATAATCGTAAGAAGGAATATAAATAAAAACTTGAGGCTGGTTGAGTGAAATACGACATGAAACCAATACTAGAAGAGTATGGAGGAAGCATTAGAAGAAAGGGTTCCTCCCTCATAACACAGTCCTATGGCTTCTTAGAGAAGGGTAAAGGCACTCATAGCAAGATTCAAAACTGCAAACAGAAGACTCTAATCACTGGAAGGAAGCTAGGCAGGAGCCATTCAAAGCTTTGAGTTACCTCAGCATGAGAGCGCTAGATAGAAGGAGTTATAATGCATTCGATCCCCTATATAGATCCTGACGAGAAGATGAAAAAATGCATCATCTTTTCATCTGTTTTGCCTTTTGCATCTTCCTTGAAGGTTATAGCAGACGAAGACGGAAGACATTGATCTAGTTATCTTTTTATCTATCCTCTTTCTAAAGATAGATAAGCAAGGTTTTTCTCACTACTGGCAAGAAGTCTTAAGAGAAAAAGCTCTTTCTAGTGGAAGAGGCTGGGCAAGCACATCAAAGGGCCAGGTTTTTAGTAGTTCAGGGTTGCCGAGAGCTCCAGCATAGAACTTTTATCTGACTAGGAGCAGCTAAGCCCCTACCTATATAGTCAAGAGGGATGGAGCCCCGAAAGAAGTAAGGCTAGTCGATTTCCAAGATTTTAGTAGCTCAGGTAAGGTTCCCGGGATTGGAGTGGGTCTATTAGCACAGGGACAGACCTGTTAGAAGAATCCCTACGGCATCCTTAAGAGGCTCAAAGATCTTGAAAAAAGAACGAGTGAGGATGTGTCCAATCTGAACCAAGCTCAAAGCTAAAAAATAATAAGGAAACACACTCTTTGTCGGAACGAGGAAGAACTGTTGACGTAAAACCCGCTTTTCCGCTCTTTCCCTCTCTTCTTTGCGACAAGCTTCGGAACCTAAGTCAGAGAGATGAGATCTCATTGCTAGTGTTCTTAGATAGTAGGGACCTGCTTGTGCCAATAGCAAAAACCAGATCGTTACCCGAACTACCCTTCTCAATGCCTGTTTTCTTACTTTCATTTCTATTGTAAATAGTAGTCAACGGCTCACCCAAAGGAAAATCTAACAAGCCAATGTTTGCATTTGAGCGAGTGTATAGCCATCGATCTCGAGTGATCCCAGTCTATGATCTAGAGTCCCTAAGAAATTACTGTAAGATGTGAATGATGCTTTTCTTTTGACTTTCCCTAAGATGAAGCTAGAGCCGTCAAAGTCCATAGTCGACAAAGAAAGAATGATTTAGTTCCGATTCCCTATCTTCATCTTTTCTAGAAAAAGGCTTCCATTTGTCTACTAGAGTACGAGATCAATTCAAAGAGGACTAGATTGACCCTGAGAAAGAAGATTTTTTGGTAGAATGCTAAACTGAGAAGGCTAAGTAAGCAATGAATCGCGGAGAAAGCTCTTTTTTTCCCTTAACTGAGAAGGCTAAGTAAGCAATGAATCGATCTGGTTTAGCGCTTTTCATTTTTCTTTTTTTGGTATTGATCCTGGCTCAGAAGGAAGACCAGAAAGGTGTACCGGTGGAGCACTTTACCTTATTATAGATTATAGAAAATAAATAAAGAAAGAATTCCCCCTCCCTTATGCTATCTGGATCTAGGGTAATGAAATCATTTATCTTCTTATCGCAGAAAGATTGAATGTCATTTGTGATTAGCAGTCAAATGGAATGAGCATAATCAGAAATATGGTTTGTGGCTCACTTCGTACCTCTTCTAATCGTTGATATTGAAACGCAAAGGTCTAAGCTAGTAAGTAGCTCATCCCTAGCTTTTTCTTTCTTGGTATGTGGTCTCCTGCCATTTTTCTTTTTTATAGCACTGTAGTTGCATAAGCAGTCAAGTTCAGGGGACGGAGTTCAAGGCGAGTAGTCTCTGGAAGTAGGTT